>BQMB01001404.1:0-97500 GCA_027943415.1 Closterium sp. NIES-67 | reverse complement strand
CGGAGAAAAGGGAACCGGGCGGCAGGAAAAATGTCAATTGATGGCGCGCAATTTTTGAGGCGCCTCAACAATTGATGGCAAGCAATCCTCCACGTCACGTCCACCCCTGCTGCTGATTCTGCGGCTTCGCCCCTGGTAAAGTCAAGAGAGGCAGGGAGCAGAAGGGGATGGTGGCTGCTTGAAGAATTGATTTCAACTTAAAAAAGGGAATGGGAAGGACGATAAGAAGAGGGGGAGGAAAAACGGAACAAGGAGACATGCAATACTCCAACCATGCACCCATGTCACCACCCGCCCATGCACCGATGCACCCATGCATCCACCCACCAAACCCACCTTCTTTTCACCCACCATCTAATAGTCGCTCCATCGCCCCCTTCTCCTCCTCCTCCTCCTCCGTGCATTCATGCATCCATTCAACCATCAAACTGACACCCACCTCCCCTCCATGCATCCATCCATCAAACACCCACCTTCTTTCCACCCGTCCTTCGCCTCTAATAGTCGATCCACTGCCCTCTCCTCCTCCTCTGTACCGCCCTCCCCTGGCAGCAACACCACATCCGTGCCCCTGTTGGGCAGAGCAGTGAGGGGAGGGGGGGAGGCGCAGGGGAGCAGAGGGGCAGGAAGGGGGGAGGGGCAGCGGGGCAGTGATGGGGCGGTTGGCAGCAGGATGGGATGGATGGATGGATGGGATGGATGGATGGATGGATGGGATGGATGGATGGATGGATGGATGGATGGGATGGATGGATGGATGGATGGATGGATGGATGGATGGATGGGATAGATGGGATGGATGGATGGATGGATGGATGGATGGATGGATGGATGGATGGATGGATGGGATGGATGGGATGGATGGGATGGATGGGATGGATGGGATGGATGGGATGGATGGGATGGATGGGATGGATGGGATGGATGGGATGGATGGGCTGATAGACGTTTGGTTGCTGAATCAAGGGAGGGTTTACAAGTCTCACGAGGTAGTGATGAGGATGGGGAGGTTGAGAGCAGGGGATGCGTGGGTTAATGGACTATTGGTTGCTGAGTCGATTGAGTCAAGGCAAGTCAAGGACGGAAGAAATGGGCGGCTCACGAGGTGATGGCGAGGATGGGGCGGTTGGCAGCAGGGCTCCATGACACGTGTTTCACTGCCGTTGGTAGGTGGATGACCCGCCGGCACCGCGTGGTGTCCACCTCCCACATGCGCACGGTGCCGTCGTCGCTGCCTGCGGGGTGATCAAGAGGAGAAGGGGGAGGGACGGGGAAAGGGGGGGTGGGAGAGAGCGAGAGGAGGGGGCGATGAGCAAGCGAGAATGGGGACTTGTGGGCACATGTGTCAGGCTTTGGACAATTCTCATATTTTAGGCGCCTCAAAGTACACTTGTGCACATGTGTCAGGCTTCTGAGAAATTTCAAATGCTGGGACCGCATGCATGGTGTCATCCCACACACACGTGCATCGTGCCACCATCACTGCCAGCAGGGGGGTAAGACGAAGGAGGAATGATTCGGACCAAAGGGGAAGATGGGGTGATAGAAGCGGAGGGGGGGGAGCGCAGAAAGAGGGAGAGGGCACACTCTTTCGCACCAAGTTAGACGATACCTGAGGCGAGCCATTGTCCCGAGGGATGTAGAGAGAGCGAGCGCATGGTGACGCGATGGATGGCCCAGGAAGCGCAGAGAGAGGGAGTGCGGGAGTGCCCAGGGCACACTAATTTGAATGCAGATTCAAGACACACCTGAGGCGAGCCACTGCCCTGAGGGATGGAGAGAGAGCGAGCGCACGGTGGCGCGATGGCCCAGGAAGCGCAGCGAGAGGGAGTGCGGGAAGGGACGCAGATCCTTCCTCTTGGGGAGCTTGGGTAGGAGAGCATCGGGGTCTATCATGATCTGCCGGATGAGGGGGGGGGAGGGGAGGGAGGAGGATGGAGAGCAACGAGGGAGAGTGAGAGGGTAAGTGGACGAGAGGGCAGGGCCATAGTGCAGTAATGTTTGAGGAATTCTAATACAAAAAGAAGCAAGTTTCTGGCTACTCTAAGCACCTACCAGTCGCTGCCACGTAAAGTCAATGGCACCCAAATGGTGCTCTCTCGCAGAGAGAGGGAGCGGAGGAGGAGACCCACTACAACACACTGACACAGAAGCAGACTCCTTTCAATCAACACCAAACCAAATGCACAGCTGAGGCGAGCCACTGCCAAGAGGGATGTAGAGAGAGTGCTCGCACGGTGGAGCGGTGGCCCAGGTGTCGGAGAGAGAGGGAGTGCAGGAAGGGATGACGTCATGGTTTCTGTTGTTTTGGGAGTTGAAGGGCCTTTTTGCAGCAAACATGGAAAATGGTTTGCGGGATACTGAAGGCCTTCGAGGAAAATGGTTTGCGGGATACTGAAGGTCTTCGAGGAAAATGGTTTGCGGGATACTGAAGGCCTTTGAGGAAAATGGTTTGCGGTATACTGAAGGCCTTCGAGGAAAATGGTTTGCGGGATACTGAAGGCCTTCGAGGAAAATGGTTTGCGGGATACTGAAGGCCTTCGAGGAAAATGGTTTGCGGTATACTGAAGGCCTTCGAGGAAAATGGTTTGCGGTATACTGAAGGCCTTCGAGGAAAATGGTTTGCGGTATACTGAAGGCCTTCGAGGAAAATGGTTTGCGGTATACTGAAGGCCTTCGAGGAAAATGGTTTGCAGTATACTGAAGGCCTTCGAGGAAAATGGTTTGCGGTATACTGAAGGCCTTCGAGGAAAATGGTTTGCGGTATACTGAAGGCCTTCGAGGAAAATGGTTTGCGGTATACTGAAGGCCTTCGAGGAAAATGGTTTGCAGTATACTGAAGGCCTTCGAGGAAAATGGTTTGCGGTATACTGAAGGCCTTCGAGGAAAATGGTTTGCGGTATACTGAAGGCCTTCGAGGAAAATGGTTTGTGGTATACTGAAGGCCTTCGAGGAAAATGGTTTGTGGTATACTGATTGAAACACTGATGGGAGCTTTGACAGGCACTTGATGCCCTATCTCATCTCAAGTCTATCTGTCTTCATGACTGCAACATCTCCTCCCTTATGTTTACAACCTCTTCTCCATCCTGCCCCCCCCACGAATCACCCTGTTCTTCTTGACGAGCGGGCACAGCACAGAACAGCACAGCACAGCACAGCACAGCACAGGTACTACAGGTCCGAGCACCACCTCGAATCAATCGCGCGTAAACCCACGCAACTCACGCACCCTGTTCTTCTTGACACGTGGGGACAGGTGCAGGTCCAGGCATCAAGCGATCGCTTTTTGAGGGGCCTGAAAACTCCTCTTCTCTACACGTACAATCCATTTCCCCACGACTCACCCTGTTCTTCTTGACGCGCGGGCACAGGTACAGGTCCAAGCATCGCTCGAATCGTTCCCGAATAAAGCGAGGGTAGGCGGGCACGGAGCGCAGGGACGTGTGCCTGATGGTGGGGGAGGGGGGAGGGCGGAAAGGGGAGGGGGAGACGAGGGGGATATGGAGGCCACTCAGCCCGACTTATGCCGGCTGGCATGGAGCGCAGGGAGGGAGATGTCTATTTTAGAGGCGCCTCAAAAATAAACTCCTCACGGAAAGGAGAGGGGGAGGCGACTCAGACAGACTTATGTAGGCTGGCATGGAGCACAGGGAGGTGTGTGCCTGATGGTTGGAAGGGGAGAAGGGGAACCTGGAGGAAAGAAGGCTCTTGAGGCGTCTCAAAAGCCATCTCATTTCACGCGGATTTTGAGGCAACTCAAGAGCTGTGTGTGTACCTGATGGCTGGAAGGGGAGAAGAGGAACCCGGAGGAAAGAAGGAAGAGTGAAAGGGCGAGGCGAACGGTGCCCTGCCCTTACACCCCACCTGCCTGCAGTACTGTTGAGGCTCTTCAAAACACCGAATGAAGCAACGAAGCAATGGAGCGAGCACTCACTGCTTGGGCACTCACTGCTTGGTCACTCACTGCTTAGGCACTCACTGCTTGGGCACTCACTGCTTGGGCACGAAGAGGGAGTCGGAGGTGCCCTCGTACTCCGCCTGCATCATCTTCTCTGCCACCTCCTCCTCCGTGGGGATGTACTCCACCGGGGGGTTGTACGACTCCTCGTGCCCTGCAGTGCGGGGAGGACAGAGGGCATGAGACAGGGTAGGTGCACCACGTGCACGCGTCATCGGCATACTTCAGTTCAGGCTGCCTCCTGCTCAGTGGGGATGTACTCTCCACCGGAGGGTTGTACCGTGTACGATTCCTCGTGGCCTGCAGTTTGAAGTAGAGCGTTCCTTCCCCCACTGTTTGAAGCAGAGTGTTTCTCTCACCTGGCAGCTTGGGCTTGGGCGCGGCCACGAAGCTGAGTCCGTTGACGTTCTTGGTCTTATCGGACTGCGAGGCAATGGCCTTGAGGTCGTCCCCCCACAGCAGGTACACCGGCTGCTGCTCCTTCTCGCTCTCCTTCTGCTGCCGCTCCTTCTCCCTCTGTGCTAGTGTCTTCACCGTTCCTTTCCGCAGCCCCCGCACCAGCTTCACGATCTGCAGGGGAGAAGGAAGACGTGGAGTGAAGGAAGGGGTGGAGTGAAGGAAGGGGTGGAGTGAAGGAAGGGGTGGAGTGAGTGATTGCTCACTTTCGCAGGCCCCGCTCCAGCTTCACGATCTGTGTAGGGGTGGGGAGAGGTGGAAGGGAAGTGGGGGGGAGGAGGAGGAGGAGGAGGAGGAGGAGGAGGAGGAGGAGGAGGAGGAGGAGGAGGAGGAGGAGGAGGAGGAGGAGGAGGAGGAGGAGGAGGAGGAGGAGGAGGAGGAGGAGGAGGAGGAGGAGGAGGGGGAGGAGGAGGAGGAGTGGGTGGGGGGGGAGGGGGGGAGGGGGGAGGACGAGCAGCAGCAAGCGCAGAGAGGAGACAGCAGACAGCTGTAGCATTTGACGTGCAGTGCGTTGAATGAGGTTGACCTATCGAACTTGCGCCCATGCTGGATCCATGAGTCAACACGGTTTTGCATGCTTCAAAGGCCCAAAGCAAACGGCCACATCGCCTTCACATCCCCCCATCCCAATCTCTCGCTTCCAATCCCACCCACCCACCCACCCACCCACCCACCCACCCACACACCCACTCATGCCTGAACGCACCTTTCTAGCCTCGTGCTCGCCTCACCTGTCTGGCCTCGTGCTTGGAGGGCGTGAATCGCCTCTTTGGCTCCGGCTGGGCGTTGAGGGGGTCCCACTTCTCGTCCCAGTCGAACCAGTCCAGGTACGGCTGTAGAGGGGGGAGGGGGGAGGGGGGAGGGGGGGAAGGGAGGGGGGGGGAGGATTGAGGAGAAGGGGGGTCAGGAGACGCATTTAGAGAGTCCCTATTCTCGTCCCCGTCGAACCGGTCCAGGTCAGGCACAGCTCGGAGAGAGGGAGGGGGGAAGGGGAGCGTACAAAGAGTAGACTGGAGTTCAAAACGCACGTCTCCCTCTGATTCTGGCAGTTCTTGTGTCCTCTCCTCTCCTCCTTGAAGCATAACCCTCCTAATTGTCGAGATTGAATCCCCAAGTTTGCTCTAGTCTCACCTCATACGGGTTCACGTTGGCATGCGGCGTGCTGCATGCCGCATGCGTCCCTCTCTTGTCAGGCAGTCACCACACCACACCACACCACACCACACCACACCACACCACACCACACCACACCACACCACACCACACCACACCACATCACACCACACCACACCACATCACACACACCACACACACCACGCACCTCATACGGGTTGACGTTGGCATGTGGCGTGCGCCCCTCTCTTATCCGGCGAATCATGTCGATATCCTCCTCTGTCAACCGGATCTCCTCGTCGTTGTACTCGTCGTACACCACCTTCCTGGAAGGGCGGCACAAGAACAAAACAGGCAATCACAGGCAGGCAGGACCATCAGGCAAAAACAGTGCCACCCGAGCACCCTGTCAGCCGGATCTACTCTACTCATCGTTCTACACCACCTTCCTGGAAAGAGTTGAGGACACAGCAGCAGGAGGCGGCAATGAAAGGAAGGGCTTTCGGTCGGTCCATGTCCAGGCGTTTCGCCTGGGATGTTTGCGAGACTCCACATATCAAGCTTCACGGCGGGCTCATGGCCGTGGCCATATCGCCAGTAAGACGCATACAGCAACCTACACCACACCCACCAGGCCGTGGGGTGGGGGGTCGTCTGAGCTGAGTGCGTTGGAAGATGCGGCCAGCCCCGATCCTGCTCCATTGTGTGAGACGCCTCACCTCACAAACCACACTTACCACCCATCCAGGCCACACGTACCCCACACATGCCTACCACACATACCACCCACCCAGGCCTCACGTACCCCACCCACACAGTGACTTCTAAGTCAAATCAAAAGTAATACAGCCTGTCCATTCGTGTGAGACGCCTCACATCACATACCATCCCAACCACACCACACAGCAAACTCTCCAACTCCAACCATGCACCAGCCTCACAACACACCGACCGGGGTCCGGGGCAGCCGCCCAGGCATTGGAGAAAGATGTCCCAGTGTGCGGAACCATGCAGCCAGTTTGTTTCATAACGTCCACACACCACACACCACACACCACACACCAGGCCATCCTAACAATGGGAAACACGCCAGGCTTGTCTCCCTTAGACACCTCAATAACTAACCACAACACACCGCACCGTCACCATATACTCGCAATATCCGCCGAACCCAGCAGCACCACATCACACCCATCAGCACCGACGCACACCCACCAGCACCCCACAACACCCACCAGCACCCCACAACACCCACCAGCACCCCACAACACCCACCAGGCATTGGGGTCATCTGAGTGTGCGAGGAACGCGTCGAGCTTATCGCCCTTCGAAGCCCTCGCTTTCTGCTTCATAATGCGCTTTCCCTCCCTGTCGTAGCCTATGTGCCCCTCCTCCTTGTACCACTCCAAAGGCACGCTGCCCACCGTGTTGCGGGAGGGGCGCTGGAAGGGGGAAGGCGGCAAGGTGGGGATACGACAGGGCAGCAGTTATAAGTCGCCTCAGCACGCCCCTCCCTGTCGTGGCCTAAGTGCCCCTCCTCCTTGCAGCACTCCGGGGGACACTTCCCACCGTGTTGCGGGAGGGGCGCTGGAAGGGGAAAGCAGAGTAGAGACACACGTGGCCCCTGCAGTGTTGCAGTTTTGCAGGTGCCTTCGTCATTCCAGGAAGCAAACGGTAGAATGCAGTCTACCGCTTTTGGGACAGGTGCCTTCTTTACAATGCAGTCTCGTGCAGGGACACAGCCATTGGGACACAGCCATTGGGACACAGCCATTGGGACACAGCCATTGGGACACAGCCATTGGGACACAGCCATTGGGACACAGCCATTGGGACACAGCCATTGGGACACAGCCATTGGGACCCAGCCATTGGGACACAGCCATTGGGACACAGCCATTGGGACACAGCCATTGGGACACAGCCATTGGGACACAGCCATTGGGACACAGCCATTGGGACACAGCCATTGGGACACAGCCATTGGGACACAGCCATTGGGACACAGCCATTGGGACACAGCCATTGGGACACAGCCATTGGGACACAGCCATTGGGACACAGCCATTGGGACACAGCCATTGGGACACAGCCATTGGGACACAGCCATTGGGACACAGCCATTGGGACACAGCCATTGGGACACAGCCATTGGGACACAGCCATTGGGACACAGCCATTGGGACACAGCCATTGGGACACAGCCATTGGGACACAGCCATTGGGACCCAGCCATTGGGACACAGCCATTGGGACACAGCCATTGGGACACAGCCATTGGGACACAGCCATTGGGACACAGCCATTGGGACACAGCCATTGGGACACAGCCATTGGGACACAGCCATTGGGACACAGCCATTGGGACACAGCCATTGGGACACAGCCATTGGGACACAGCCATTGGGACACAGCCATTGGGACACAGCCATTGGGACCCAGCCATTGGGACACAGCCATTGGGACACAGCCATTGGGACACAGCCATTGGGACACAGCCATTGGGACACAGCCATTGGGACACAGCCATTGGGACACAGCCATTGGGACACAGCCATTGGGACACAGCCATTGGGACACAGCCATTGGGAGTGTTGCAGGTGATTTTTTCGAATTCTCAACAATGCAGTCTCGTGCAGGGACACAGCCATTGGGAGTGTTGCTCACCTCGTTTTCGCACAGTGCCTAATCGAGAGACGAGGAGCGGAAAGGATGGAGGTAGAGGGGGGGAGGAAGGGGGGAGTTGGAGAGGGGGCGGAGGCAGGGAGGGGTGGGGCAGAGAGGGAGGGATGGAAGGCAGGGTAAAACGTGTCTGGTTTCGGGGCGCCTCGAAGATAGCAGGGTTTAAGGTGAGAGGGGGAGCACGAGAGCGTACCTCGTCTTCCGAGGAGTCGCTCTCCTCCGCCGCGTGACCCGCCCCATCGCCCTCTCGCCCCAATCGCTCCTCCTCCTCCTCCTCCTCCTCCTCCGCTCCCTCCCTTTCCCCCTCCTCTTCGCTCTCCTCCCCCTCCTCCCCCTCCTCCCCCTCCTCCTCCTCCTCCTCTCCCTCCTCATCTTCCTCGTCCTCCTCGTCCTCCTCGTCATCCCCCTCACCTCCTAAACCCTCCCCCTCCTCCCCCTCCTCCCCCTCCTCCTCCTCCTCATCATCGCTCCCCTGCACCTCCTCGTCTTTCCCCCCATCCTCTCCGCCACCTCCTCCGCCAGCTTCCCCCGCCTCCCCCTGCAGGCGGAAGTTCCCCCACGGCCGCCGCAGCAGATCCTTCATCGCCCTCCGCTCCTTCCGTTCCGCCGCCGCCGCCGCGCGCTTCTGCTCGCGCGCCAACCGCGCCGCTTCTTTCGCCACCAAACCCGCCGCATGCGACGCGGATTTCAGCCCCGAACCACCTCCTTCTTTCCGCTGACCCTCGCCAGCTCCCTTCTCGCCCTTACCCCCCTCCCCCTCCTCCTCCGCCTCCTCCTCGTCGTCGTCGCTTTCTCCCTCCCCTTCACTCGCCTCCGACTCTGACGAATCGGAGTCAGAATCGCCCGACGGAATCAGTTTGTTGAAGTCCTCGCTTCCGTCGTCGCCCTGCTCTTCCTCCGATGCCCCATTGCCCGCTTCCGCTTTAATCTCCTCTGCTTCTCGCGCTTCGGCCACGACTTTATCCTCCTTTACCGGCCGTTGATCCTCCTCTGGAGCCATCGCAATGGCTGTACGAAAATGGCTAAGCAACTCACTCGAACAAGCGGGTCGGAGAGGAACCGGAGATGAGGTGTATGTAAGGCAAGCGACGCTGCGAGGAAACGACCAACTGAACGGGCTAAACCCTAGCGGGCTGGGGTTGAAGGAAAAGGGGGTTGAGGTTCTTGGGGCTGGAAACTGCATCCTCGCTAAACGCATATCCATCAACCCGTACGAATTTATCAACCAGCACAAAGCAACATTCTGTTTGGGTGATGTAACAATCTAGTCCCATATATTGCCTCGTTTAAATACATGCCATGCCACCAGGGCTTCAGAAGTCACGACAAAATGCCCTGAAATGCTGTATAGCAGGGTGTTTTTTTAGGGTCGTCCTGATTTTTCAGCTTTTGATTTTCCCTAGGCCTGAATTTTAGGGTTTCTCATTTGAGGAGGCCTGAAATATTGTATGTTCTTGTTTTGGTCACCCTGAATTATCAGCCACAACGGATTTCCAGCCTGAAACAGTCTTCCCGATACCACCAATCCCCCACCCCCCCCCTTCCCCCACCTCCCCCCCCCCCCCCCCCTCCGCCACCTCCCCCCCCCCCCCCCCTCCCCTCGACAATCATGGATGGAATGGGGTGTGTAATGGAGCACGTGTGAGGGGCGTGATTGGTCATTGACCAAAATCACACCCTTCGTCACACAGCACGTGAGAGGAGGCTGGTCCTTAGTCACGATTACACACAGCTTTGTGGAACTGTAGGTGCACTGGAACAACTACAAGGAGCGGGATTCGTTATTGACGAAGTCAACGGCCAACCAATCGTGTTATGATTTAGAAGATGTCAATGTACTATAATGAGAATACAACGTCACTATTGCCATGAAAGCACAAGGTTATATAGGAGTGGACGTAATAGGGCGATAACCTCGGGACGTGGATAGGTTCGGCAATGTGGCGACGCTGTCGGGCGCGACTCGAGAAAGGGTTGGGCCGAAAATATAGGCTGATCGTGACAAGTCGAAGTGTTCGGGTGTACGCGGTAGCGGGCGACTCAGTAAGGAATGGAAATTCCTTACACTACCCCCCCCTCCTAAACGAGACCGTGGGCATCGGAGACATTCCGACGCTGGTAATATGCCGTTAGAATCGGATGTGATTCTAGATCAGCGAGGGGCACCCAGCTGTCGTCTTCGGACGTGCGATCTCGCCAGCGGACGAGGAAATCAACCATCCGACGGTTCAGCTGCGTGGTGATGCGATGGCCGAGAATTTTCAAGGGCTCGGTCGTCGGTTCCTGCAAATGCGTCAGTTGCGGTATACTACGGTTGCGTGCCAAGTCCGACGAACTCGGGACGTAGGGTCGGAGAAGACTGACGTGGAAAGCCGGGTGATGGCGCCAATCAGCCGGTAGCTGAAGGTGGACAGTGACAGGTGTCACGAGGTTGGTCACTTGAAAAGGTCCGCAGAATCTGGGTCGGAGTTTTCTTGGGATCGGCAGCCGCAAATTGCGAGTGTCGAGGAGGACAAGATCTCCCACTTTGTAAGTGACGTCGCGTCGATGTCGATCGGCTTGTCGGCTTGCGACCAGGTTAGCTTTCCGAATGGCCTCAGCTGCTTTGTCGCGAGTGGCGAGAATGTCTTCAGCAAATTTCTGGGACAGGGGCACTGGTGACTCGATGTTCGGGTTAGAGGGTACTACCGGATCCTTTCCGTAGTTGAGGAAGAATGGGGATTGATCGGTTGTGGCTGAGGTCGCGTTATTATACGTGAATTCTAGGAGCGGAAGAGATTTCTCCCATGTCGATGGGTCAGTACAGGTGGTGCGAATGAGCTGCTCCATGGTTTGGTTAACGCGTTCGGTCTGCCCGTCGGTTTGTGGGTGGTAGGCGGATGAAAATTGGAGTTTGGTGCCAAATTGGTCCCACAAGTGGCGCCAGAAATTCGATGTGAATTTTGGGTCTCGGTCTGAAATGATGGCGGAGGGCAGTCCGTGCAGGCGGATGACGTTCGCGGTTTGTTCGGCGGTGATGGTCTGTTGGCAGGCGATGAAGTGCGCCATTTTTGTGAGGCGGTCAACGACCACGAGGATGGCGTCGTTTCCGCTGGGACCGGCCGGCAGTCCTGTCACGTAGTCCATCATGACGTGTTGCCAGGGTCGCTCAGGCGGATCCAACGGCTGTAGTAGTCCGGCTGCTCGCTGATGCGACGATTTCATAATCTGCCAGGCGGTGCAGGAGGACCCGTACTTGCGCACGTCATCGGCCATGTTCGGCCAATAATAATTCCGCTGCAGCATCTTCGTGGTTTTATCCACGCCGAAATGTCCTGAGGTAGGGTTGTCATGGGATTCCTGGATGAGCAGGGTACGAAGTAAATCGTAGCCGAGTACCCAGATGCGAGAGGTACCGCGTTTATGAAAATACGGGCCAGTAGCGGTGGTATGTTGTTGATGGATAGCGGAGCGGAAAAAGGGATCGATCTTGTAGCCGTGGGTGAATAGTCCTGTAAGTAATGGGTTTGACTGGGCGATTAGTATCGCGGCGGTATGGACAGTAGGGCGGGTCAAGGCATCGGCGATATTATTGGCCCCCCATTTGTAGGTGATGGTGTAATGGAAATTTGACTCGAGGAAATCGAGCCATCGTATCTGTCGGGGATTGAGGTTCGGTTGGGCGTGCAGGTACTATAGGGATTTGTGGTCCGTCCGCACCGTGACGTCAGCTCCGGTCAGGTAGCACCGCCAGGTCTTGAACGCATGGACGATTGTCAGCATTTCCTTGTCGTGCACTGTATAGTTCTTCTCCGCGCCTTGCAGCTTCCGTGATTCATAGGCGACTGGTTGTAACCCGTCGCCGAAATCCTGTAGGAGAACTGCACCGATGGCGATGTCGCTGGCGTCGGTGACGACTTCGTATGGACGGTTGGGATCGGAGATGCGAAGAACGGGCGGCGACATGAGGGCGATTTTAAGTTGATCGAATGCAGCTTGCTGCTTCTCACCCCACCAAAAACAATCGTGATCCTTCAATCGGTCGGTTAGCGGTGCAGATAACCCAGCCATATTGGGGATAAAGCGGCGGACGTAGTTGACAAAACCCAGGAAGCTTTGGAGTTCCTTGAGGTTGGTCGACGGCTTCCATTCCTGTATGGTCTTGATTTTCCTGGGGTCGATTTTCACACCTTCGGTAGAGACGACGTGGCCCAAAAACTCCAACTCCTGCTTAAGAAAGTTGCACTTAGACCCTTTCGTGATGAGGCGATTCTTGTGCAGCAGCGTGAAGACTGCATCAAGATCCTGTAAGTGCTGCTCCCTGCTGCGGCTATAGATTAGGATGTTGTCGAGGTAGATAATTACGCATTTATCCAGGAGTTCGCGAAAAACACCGTTCATGGTCATCTGGAAAGTTGAGGGCGCGTTCGTGAGGCCGAAAGGCATCACCAGGCATTCGTAACTGCCGTAGCGTGTTCGGAAGGCGGTCTTGTGGCAATCCTCGGCGGCGACGCGAATTTGGTGGTAACCTCCTCGCAGATCGATTTTCGAGAAGAACTTGGCTCCGCAAAGTTGGTCGAGTAGGTCGTCAGCTCGCGGGATCGGGTAACGGGACTTGATGGTGATGCGGTTGAGTGCGCGGTAGTCAATGCACATACGGAATCCGCCATCTTTTTTCGGTGTGAACAGTATGGGGGCGGCGTATGGGGATGTGCTCGGGCGGATAAAACCTTTTGTCAGGAGGTAATCCAACTGCTGCTGCAATTCCTCGAGTTCCGGTTGGCTGAGCCGAAATTGTCGCTGTACTGTTGGTTGTGCGCCTGGTTCCAGTTCTATGCGATGATCTTCGGGTCGACTTGGCGGAAGTCCGGCGGGTAGGTCCTCCGGGAAAATCTCGGGGTATTTTCGGATGAGTTCCGCTAAATCCGGAGGAACGGCTTCACACAGCTTCGTGATATCTTCCGCTGTTATCGGCGACGTCACTTCGCGAAGATTGACGGCGTATGCTGCTGCTGCTCCCGCTTTTATCGCGCGCTTGAAGGTGATCGCGTGGACTTGGGTACTTTGCATGCGGGGTCCCGTCCATTTCGGTAATTCGTGATAGTGCCCATCGATCTTGATGCTGCAGCTGCCCGTCGTCCAGTCGATTTTCGGGTTGTACTGTCGCAGCCAATCCCGTCCTAGCAGCACGTCGCACCCGTCGAGTGTAGTCGCCAGCAGCCCCATCCTAAATTTTACGTGCTCGCCGCTGTGGAAACTGACGTGCTCCACCCGCTCCCGTATAGCCAACAGTGTTCCATCCACCAGTCTTGCGTCAATTTCGGGTAGACACTTGAATAAGGGGATACCCATTTTTTTAGCACTGTCGAGCTGCATGAGACTCTGACTCGCGCCTCCATCCACGAATATTTTCAGCAACACCCCGTTGACTTTACCCTCCACCAACACAGGGTGATCAGCAGTTTCGTCCCCCTTATTCGTCCGGGTCCGGTCGATTGCAGCAATCGGGATCACGACCCGGTGGGGACTGTGTGGTTCGGGCGAAGAAGCCTGCCCGTCAGTAAGGGGCCCGGTACTTACTGACGCGACCCATTTCCCGGTCGCTCCTCCGGCTTCTTCCCCATAGAATTCTGGATGGCGATGAATTCTTGGCAGTTGCGTTTGATGTGACCCGGTCGGCCACAGTGGTAGCATAGCCCCGTATTTCGCGGAGCAACTGCGTAAATATCCACTGCGTCCATCCCTTTTATCGTGGCACGCTGGTACTGTTCTCGAGGGCGACCTCCGTCGTAGAAGTTCGTTCTCGGCTTCGTGAGCGAGTCAGCGGCTTCGGCGAGTTGGATGAAGTCTTGTAACCGCTTCGCAGGTCGTTGTAATTTTATTTGTTACTGTATTTCAGGCTTCAGCTCGCCCATGTACCTGTCGACCTTCTCCAACTCGTGCATGTAGCCACATCGATCCACCAACGTCAGGAATGACGCGGTGTAGTCAGACACAGATCCCAGCTGCTTCCATATGCGTAAAGTCTCGCGCGCCTTGTCTGAGTCAGGAGCATGCTCAAACCGCTTGCGAAGCTCTGCGCACCACGTTGCCCACGTGCGAATGTGAGTTGCACCAAACAGCAAATCTGCTTTGTCTTCGTCGCCGAATTCTTCGGACCACTCATGCTGTCCTTCTGTGCGAGTTGCCGCTGAGTCGATGATGACCTTCCACCACTGTAGGGCGGCCCCTTGCAGCAGTGTCAACGTGTGGCTGATCCGCTTCTGGTCGTCTCGGATACCCGCCGCGTTAAAGTAGTCATTCATGGCGAATATCCACTGCAGCACCGTCACGCCTTTATTAGCTGGGTCGAAAGGAGCGGGTTGCTGATATCTCACGCCGCCACTTGTCAAGCGCGGGGCTGTCGCCGCTAGCCGTGCCAGCTCCACTGGTGTCGGTTGCTGCTCACCTGCCTCGCTTCGTGCATCGTCGCCCGGCTCCTCTGAACGCCTTTCCTGCGCCTGGCGAAGTCGTTGGTTTTCGTCACGGAGGTTGTTGACGACGCTTGTCAAATTATTCAACTGCTCCATTAATGCTTGCAGGTCTACTGTTTCCCGGGCAGAGTTCGCAGCAGTCGAGGTTGTCTGTTCCTCATCCGTCGAGTCTACCGGGGCCATGGCGGTCAGGACGGGGCAGAAACTAGCGCACACGCTGTAGTTGTTGACGTAAAATTATTTACGATCAAAGGCAACTGCTGTGCAGCCGTGTTAATCCCCTCTGACCACCCTGAACTAACTAACCGGGGGAAAACGGAAGGTTTCGAGAAAGGTCGGGCTCTGATACCAGCTGTTATGATTTAGAAGATGTCAATGTACTATAATGAGAATACAACGTCACAATATCCATGAAAGCACAAGGTTATATAGGAGTGGATGTAATAGGGCGATAACCTCGGGACGTGGATAGGTTCGGCAATGTGGCGACGCTGTCGGGCGCGACTCGAGAAAGGGTTGGGCCGAAAATGTAGGCCGATCGTGACGAGTCGAAGTGTCCAGGTGTACGCGGTAGCGGGCGACTCAGTAAGGAATGGAAATTCCTTACAAATCGGGGGTCGAGTTACAGCCGAACACCCGCTACAGGCCAAGCCGACAACGCACCTGTCTTTCGATCGCGTTGGCATGCATGCTGCCACACCGTGTCGCGTGGTTCGAGGAGAACATTGAAATAAACAAGGCTCTGTCTAACACGATGAGCTAAGTCAGAATCGTACCCTCTAAAAAACAGCCCAGGTTCAACCCTATTATCCCAGCCCTAAACATATTTTGTCATCATTCTGTCAACTTATACTTAATTTATATATAGTTGTGTAGACCTTGTAGGTATTTTACAAATGATTGGATCTTACTGTAGAGGGTACAACCCAATTCTTGTACCTCTCTCTCTCACTCATAGTCAAGCATCATTTCCTTTGCCATTTTCTCTACTACGTAGCTTAAACCTCCTTCTAACATGGTTTCAGAGCAGGATGATCCTGCTGAGCCTCCTATTTATGCTTCCACCGCATACTCTCTCCTCTCCTCTCACTTTCGCACCGCTGTAGCGGCCTTTATGTGTTGCCGTGGCGGCCTCCATATGTTGTCGTGGCGGCCTCGACGCGCTGCCGTGGCGGCCACGTCCTACTGCATAGCGGCCTCGACGCGTGGAGACCTCGTCGCGCTGCCGCGGCAGCCCCGTCGTGCGGCCGTAGAGTCATCGTGCTGCCGTGGCGGCTTCGATGCGCCAGCGCACGAACGGCTGCGGCCAGCGCACTGTTTTAGGCACCAGCCAGGGCGCCTCGCTGAAGGTACTCCACCTCCCCTGCGTCTCCCCTCATCCCAGCCACAATTGATGACTCCCCTCCCCGTCGTCGCCGGGTCGTGCCAAGCCGTCGGGTGCCGCGGGCTTCGCAGTCGCCGCCGCCGTCACCGAAGCCGTCCCCGTCGCTGCAGGTGCCGCTGGCTCCGCCGCCACCCGCCACCGCCGCCACCGCTGTCGTCGCCGTAGCCGCCGTTGACGTCGCCGTCTCGCACGCTGAAGGGCACAAACCACAGCTGGGGGTGCTGTCGTGGTGAGTCCCAGAGGTCCTGGGGGTGGCGCAGGTGCTGGAGAGGGTTCTAGTTCATGGGGTGCTAGTCCTTGGAGTGCTGGTCCTAGGGGTGCTATCGTGGCGAGTACTTGGGGTAGCCGTGGTGTGGCTGGAGGCCCTGGCATGGGCGCAGAGCAGTAGCAGGCGACTGAAACAACGAGTGGGGGTATGGCTGATCTTACGGCACACGAGGCCGCGGCGAGGACCGGTCTGGAGCTGGCAATGGCAGCGCCTGTCACTCCTACCACCACCTGAAGTCACGCTGCGCGCATGAACACTGCGTCCACCTCCACCACCGGCGCCAGGCCACCCGGGCGGGAGACAACCGACCCGCCGCCGCTGCTGCTGCTACTGCTACTCCTGCGGCTTGCTGGTGCGGCTGCTGCTGCTGCTGCTGCTGCTGGTCCAGCGGCGGCACCTGCTGCGGCTGCTGCTGCTACTGCTGCTGCTGCTGCTGGGGCTGCTCCTCCGAGGCACCAGTCCCAGCCCCCTCGTCAGAACTACCAGCAGGCAAACCACCTCCACCACCGCCTCCACCCCCTCCTCCGCAACCTCCGCCGCGCCCAGCCTTGGGGCGGCGACCCTTACCCGGACGAAACTGCGCTGCGGCAGCCGCGGCGACTGTCTCCGCAACAAGGGCTGTCTCAGCAACATCAGCAGATGCGTCAGAGTAAGTGCACTGAGCAAGTGCACAACCCTGAAAGATAGTGACCGGCACAGTACCGTTAGACTGGGCGATAGAGTGCTGACGAGTCTCTATGGAAGACAGGGTGTCGACAAAGTCAGTGAGGGTGAGGTCAACGGGGTGGAGACTAAGAAAGTGATCGTGGGCGGTAGCAAGGCGGTCAGGGAGGCTCGGATCGCCGCCAGTTTCAGCCCTTCGCCTCCTCAGTATTCCCTCTCTTGACCGACCATCCGAGCCTCCCCCAGTGCCGCCTCTTCCTCTTGTCTAAGTCCCTGTATTCTCTCCGTCAGACTCCTCCCCGGCTCGTTTCCCCCCTCGTTCTCCTCCTGTTTCTCCTCCTTTGTCAAATGACCTTACTCCTCCCTCTCGCTGGTGGTGTCACCGCCCCTTTCGTGCTTGTCCCGTCTCTCCCGCTCTTAGTTTTCACCTTATAACTTTTCGTTCTCACGAGTCTCGTGCTCTCCCCCCTCCTCTTCTCCCGTCACCTCCTAAGTCGTCTCTCGCTCTCTCCCCCCCACTTTTCTTTGAATTCCTCTGTGCTGCTCGCTCTCTTGTTCCTCATGTCCTCGCCTCTCTTGTCACCAAACCGTTTGTTCCAGTCTCCAGTCTCGACGCTCTTATCGCTGCCGTCGCTGACTTTGCCTCTACCCGCCGCCTTGACTACGCCGCTACTCTGTTCTTTGACCCTGCACGTCCTCCCTCCGTCGAGGGTGCTTCTGCCCATGGCACACATCCTGAATGACAGGCACTACTAGCTAGCTTTCCTGTCCGAGGTCGCTCCTCATCTCTGCTCCATGCTGCTAGCCCTTGAGGGTGACCCAGATACTCTTAACATCCCGATCCCTCGCACCTACGCTGAGGCGACTTCGGGACCCTGGGCCTCTCCGTAGATAGCTGTCATGGATGCAGAGATGACATCTTGGAGATCCACTGACACCTACGTCGACGCAATTCCCCTACCTTGGGCGAGCGTAATCGATGGCCGGTGGCTCTTCAAGGTGAAGCGCCCTCCTGAAGAGACGCCGGTGTTCAAGGCGCGCTACGTTGCTAGAGGCTTCAGTTAGCACGAGGGCGTTAACTTCTTTTCGACCTTCGCCCTGACCACTCTGCAGCCGTTGCTTTACATAGTAGCACAGCGCGACTACGAGCTGCACTCGCTGGACTTCTCCACCGCATTCCTCCAGGGAAGTCTGCACAAGCAGATCTACCTGCGTCGTGCGCCAGGCTTCTCTGGCTCTTTCGCTCCTGGAACCCAGTGGTTTCTCGGGCGCCCGGTTTATGGTCTGCGACTAGCCTCATTGAAGGCCGAGCTGCTGAGGAGACACACCTGCACTGACGTAGGAGAGCTTCGCCGCTACCTTGGGCTGCGAATCTCCAGGGACAGAGCAGCGCGCACCATCACTCTCACACAGTTGCTTTTGGTGCGCCATATCCTTCAGAGGTTCGGCCTTCAGTTCTCCTCTGCACAGCCCACCCCTCTGCTAGTGAACTACAGGCTCTCAGCTCCAGTTCCTGACGAGCCCGTCGAACCCAGTGGTCACTACGCAGAGCTAGTGGGCGGCCTCATGTTCCCGAGAATTTGCACTTGTCCAGATCTCGCATACCCTCTTAGTATCCTCGCTCGCTTTGTCGCGACGGGCAGACACCGACCCCAGCACTGGTCGGCTGCTAAGAGGGTGTTGCAGTATCTAGCAAGTACATCACGCATGGGGCTAGTGCTGCGAGGACGCAGGCCAGTGGTTCTCACAGGGCACACAGACGCTCTGTGGGCGGATGATGCTGAGACGCTCAGGTCCTCCCATGGCCGCTTTTTAGCCTTGGTGTAGGCACCATCTTGTAGAGTTCCACCTATCAACATATATATGTGTATATATGTGTGTGTAGTCTAGGTAGGTATTCTACTGGTTCTTATTGTAGAGAGGAGAACACCTTTCTTGTACCTCTCTCTCTTTCTAGTCTCTCTCTTTTCTCTCTCTAGTTTCTCCTACCTAGGTAAAACCCTCTTCTAGCATGGTTCCAGAGCAGGTCCTTCCGCTCGGGCCTTCTCATCACGCTTCCACACAACACTCTCTCCTCTCCTCCCACTGTCGCGTCACTGCGGCGGCCTTGTTGCGGAGGCCTCGATTTGTTGCCGGGGCAGCCTTGTCGTGCTGCCATGGCGGCCTCGACGCGCTGCCATGGCGACCTCGTCGAGTTGCCATGGCGGCCTCGTCGGCATGCTGTGGCAGCCTCGTTGCACTGCAATGGAGGCCTCAACGTGGTGCCGTGGCGGACTCGACGCACTGCCGTAGCGGCCTCGACGCGCTGCCGTGGCGGCCTCGTTGTGCTGCCGTGACGACCTCGTCACGCTGCCATGGCAGCCTCGTCGTGCTGCTGTGGCGGCCTTGACGCGCCAGTGCACAGACGGCCTTGGCCAGCGTGCTGGTTTAGCGCCAGCCAGCATGCCCTCACGCTAGCCTGCGCGCTAGCCAGGGCGGCTTGCTAACTGGCTCCGTTGCTGAAGACCCGCCCTCATCACCTGTGTCCCCCCCCCCTCCCAGCCGCAGCTGATGGCCGTCTCGCGCCGTCCTTCCACATCGTCGCAGAGCCGTGCCACGCCACCGGGTGCCACGGGCTCCGCAGCCACCGCTGTCATCGCCGCAGCCGCTGCACCCACCGCCGACGTCGCCGCCTCGCACAACGAGGGTTGAACCGGCTGCAGTATGCCACCGCTGCTGCTGGGTATGGGGGTGTTAGGGCTTGGGGGGGCTGGGCTTAGAGGTGCTAGGTGTGTGGTGTGCTCCGACTTTGTCTTACTACTCAAACCAGTTGACACTCTAGTAGTGCTGCCCTGGTCTCTTACTTCTCTGAGTAGTGCCTACCAAGCCTAGGGGGTGTGTCAACATATATATTTATACATATGTGTGTGTAGGCTAGGTAGGTGTTCTATTAGTTGTTACTGTAGAGAGGACAACACCTTTCTTGCACATCTCTCTCTATTCTAGTCTCTCTCTTTTCTCTCGTCAGTTTCTCCTACCTAGCTAAAACCCTCTTCTAACACCACTCGCGCGTCGTCTGTTGCACAGTCCAGCTATAAGGCTGAGATCTATGCTGGTGCCATGGCGGCACAGGAGCTCCGCTGGCTGACGTTCCTGCTCACTGACTTAGGTGAGTGGCCTAGCTCTGTCTCGGTCCTGTACGCTGACAACAGGGCCATGATCCTCCTGTGTCAGGAGCCTCAACTAGAGGGCAGAGCGAAGCACATCCAGCTGCGGTACTTCCTCCCGTGCGAGCTATAGCAGCGCCGTCAGGCACGCGTAGTACACTTAGTCTCCGGTGCCAACACAACTGATATCTTTACCGAGACGCTTGCGCCTAAAGATCATCAGCGGCACTGCTCACAGTTTGGTCTAGTTCCACTAGCTCCTCACTTTCTAGGACCCTGACTTGTGTACTACTCTTTATATTATCTTGACTGGCCTTGTGGCTCGTGTCACAGTGGCAGGACTAGTGGTGCTGCCTTGAGTTACTCTTGTTTAGTTTGTACTCTTGTTGATTGGTCTTCAGACTAGGGTTTCACCTAGAATTTAAGGCTATCTGAATCAGATGGGGTTTCAAAGTTTGGTCTGACCATCAGACGAAAGTGTTCAAGGGGTTTGAGTTTTCATACGAAACTTTAACACAAGTATGAAAATTCAGGCGGTTTTTTTTGCGTAAGGAACTTCGTCGCTTGCAATTTCGACCTCGATTTGTTCGTTTCCTTTTTTTTGTGCTCAGAGTGTGTTCCTAGAAACCTCTTCACAGGCTATCCAATTCACTGACTCGGCCCTTGCTTGAGAGCGTGCTCGAAGGTCCCCTTGTGAAGCTCATTTCGTTTCAGTATCACATTCTCAACTGCTTTGAACTTGCTTGCATCATAATCGAGCTGTACAGATTCGCGCCTCTCTGAAAAAGGTGCGCCATAGAAGAAGTTCAAAACACACCCTGAACCTCGACAGTCTATACCACGCGGAACCACATGGAATCGTTATGTGCCAAAATTACACGGCATTGTAGTGCGCGAGTCTGGAAAGGGGTATGGCTGGGAAGAGGCTGCAGGAAAACGCTCTACAGTACTGTAATTGGACGGGGGGCTTGGATTCAGTCAGGAACATCGCTTGTGACGTGACGTGTCACGTGCAGGCAGCCCCCTCTCCTTTCGTCCCGTCATTTCAGGGTTCGCCCCCGACCCCAATCCGGTCAAGCAACGAAGCAAAAAAACAGTAGTGTGGAAGCTGGGTGGCAGGGACTTAGCCGGGAAAACTGAGCTATGAGGGGTGTGTGGGGGAATGTTTGTAAGGGACAATACAGAATTTTTGGGGCTTCATGTGGTGTGTTGAGGAATGTCTCTGGTGTGGGGGGCTGAGCCATAAATTTATTGTTGCGAGGGGTGTGTGGAGGAATATCTCTGGTGTGGGGGACTTAGCTGGAAGAACTAGGTTGGGAGGAATGTATCTGGCAGTCGGGGACTTGGCCGGAAAAATCTTGGTTGGGGAGGGGGGAGGGGGAGGGGTGGGGTGGGGGATAAAGGAGGAATGTCTCAGACGAAAAAATCTGCGCTATCTGAATTCTCATACTAAAGTCTACACCTGTTCTGAACGTTCAGACGAAATCTTATGGCTTATCAGGACGATCAGACGAATTAATTTAGCCCGTAAAAAAATCGGATGAACGGAAAAATACAGGTCTGATTTTCAGACCATCTGACAGATTTCGTCTGATACCTGAGACCCTGCTTCAGACCCCTGCCTCAGAGGCTGGACTAGTAGTGCCACCCTGAGCTGCTTGTTTCTTGCTAGGCACTGCCCCTTATCTAGCCTAGGGGGTGTGTCAATAAATACATATGCTTTATATATAGAAGTTTATAGGCTAGATACTTTATATGTAGGTTTGTGTTTTTGAGGGTACAACACCAAGCTTATATGTCTCTTGCATCTCCTTGTTGTAGTCACTTGCTACTCTAAGACACATCACCTACAGGATTTAGAGTAAAAAACTCCAAATATGATAAAAATTGAAATACATTTCAAAATTTGAAGATTATGACAAGTCGTTTAAAGGGGTATGCAGGAAGGAGGTATTCAATCCTTATCTTGTGGCCGGTCCACAGACCGGCCACCTAATCCATTCATTTCTAGATCCCAATCTAGAACTCCTCCCTCCCTCCCATTTTCAGTACCTCTTATTACAGTAGCAACCCATGTTAGCATAAATTACTAGTTTATTAGCCTAGGCTACCTATTATACCGTAGCCTACGTTATGTATCTTGCAATGCAATCTAGTGTGCTGTGTGTATTGAGACCTATAATCCAATGACAACTGCTCTGCAGACTCCTTGAGGAGGCTTCTCTTAATCAAACCGTTGAAGGGGGGTTCGATAATAAAAACATCGCTGAACATGAGGAAGAAGGCCGAGCAACATACAACAACTGCTGACACCCGTCTACCATCAGCCCAGGTTGACAATAGTCAAAGTTAGAATGAATAACTAGAATGAGGCAACAAGATGGTTTCGTCTAAGGGGTTGTGACCTCTAAGAGTACGCACCTATCTAGCCTATAAGATATATCCACAATATGTTTAACACACCCCCGAGGCTAGATGAGGGGAAGTGCCTGGCAAGAGACACACAGCTCAAGGTGGCACTACTAGTCCAACCTCTGAGGTAGGGGTCCGAAGACTAGTCAGCAAGAGTACAAACAAAACAAGAGCAAGCCAGGGCGGTACTACTAGTCCAGCCACTGGGACAAGAGCCACAAGGACAGTCAAGATAATATAAAGGTAGTACACAATCAACGTCCTAGCACGTGAGAAGCTACAGGAACTAGACCAAGCTGTACACAGTGCCGCTGATGATCTTTAGGCGTAAGTGCCTTCGTAAAGATATCAGCTGTGTTGGCACCTGAGGCCAAGTGTACTACGCGGGCCTGGCGCCGCTGCTGTAGCTCGCATGGGAGGAAGTACCGCTGCTGGATGTGCTTCGCTCTGCCCTCTAGTCGAGGCTCCTGACACAGGAGGATCATGGCCCCGTTGTCAGCGTATAGTACCGGGGCAGAGCTAGGCCGCTCACCTAAGTCTGTGAACAAGAAAGTCAGCCAGCGGAGCTCCTATGCCGCCATGGCACCGGCGTAGATCTCAGCCTCACAGCTAGACTGGGCAACAGAAAACGAACGGGTGGACCGCCACGAGACGGCGCCTGCAGTAGCCCTGGGAGGACCTGAGCATCTCAGCGTCGTCTACCCACAAAGCGTCTGTGTTCCTTGTAAGGACCGCTTGCCTGTGTCCTCCTAGCACTAGCCCCATGCCCGATGTTTTTGCTAGGTAACGCAAAACCATCTTAGCGGCCGACCAGTGCTGTGGTCGGTGTCTTCCTGTGGCCACAAAGCTAACCAGGATGCTGAGAGGGTATGCGAGATCTGGACGAGTGCAACTCATCAGGTACATGAGGCAACCCACCAGCCCTGCATTAGGACCACTAGGCTCTACAGACTCTTTTAGGGACTGGAGCCGAAAGCATGTGATCTACGGGCAGAGGTGTGGGCTATGCGGAAGCGAGCTGAAGACCGAACCTCTGAAGGACCAGGCGTACCAAGTGTGACTGTGTAAGAGTGATGCTGCGCGCCGCTCAGTCCCTGGAGATCTGCAGGCTAGGGTAACGGTGCAGCTCTCCTAGGTTAGTGCAGGTGTGTCTCCTCAGCAGCTCAGCCTTCACGGAGGCCAGTGAGTCTCTATCTGCAATAGCAAAGACCAGGCCGTCTACGAAGGCAAGGATGTAGAACGGGGTCTGGCCAGAACGAACGAAGAGCGAGGGGTCTGCAGATAACGGGCAGAACTTAGCATGAAGTGTGTCATACCACTCGCGTGGCGCCTGCCGCAGGCCCCAAACCGGGTGCCGGAGGAGCCACTTTGTCCCCAGGGCAAAGGTGCCAGTGAAGCCCGGCAGGCGACGCAGGTAGACCTACTCGTGCAGACTGCCCTGAAGAAACGTTGTCGAGAAGTCGAGAGAGTGCAACTCGTTGTCATGCTATGCGGCTAAGTGTAACAGCGCTTGAAGAGTAGTCATCTTTGGGGTCGGGGCGAAGGTATAAAAGAAGTCAGCAACGGCAGCGACAAGCGCGTCAAGACTCGAGACAGGAACAGACGGGCGCGTAACAATGGAGGCAAGGACCCGAGGAAGAAGAGGACTAGCGGCACGAAGGAAGTCAGACAGAGGAGGCGATGCGACAAAAAGTGACGATGGAGGAGGCGACAGGAAGAGGGAAGGACGAGACGCGTGGGAACGAAGCAACATAGCGTGAGAGCACTGAACACGAGAAACAGGACGAGCACGGGAGGGGCGATGAGACTAGACGTGAGACGGAGGCGTCGGGTCAGGAGACAGAGGAGGAGACACAGGAAGGGAACGAGGGGGAAATCGAGCCGGAGACGAGTCCGGCGGAGGAAACATAGGGCCGTAGACAGGCATGGGAGGCGACAGCGTGGGAGGCACAGGCGGGCGGTCAGGGGAGGGAAGACTGAGGAGGCGAAGGGCGGACACCGGCTGCGACTGCTGCTGCTGCGCCACACCGACACCCGAACCTCTAGCTGCACCATGGCTACCTTTGGAATGCTCCACTCTAGCACCCCCAGAACAAGAACCCTCTCCATTACCGGTGCCACCCCCGAGACCGCTCGGACAAGCCACGTCAGTAACCCTAGGACTAGCACTCTCCTCAACACCAGTACAATTGGGTCCAATCACACTAGAGTGATAAGCAAATATGACAGACATAGCAGTTCTAAACTGATCCATGTCAAGCTAAAAGACAGGCACACGGCAGCGATCCAGGGCGTACCAGTCAGGAGGGTCCGACGTGGGACCGAAGCGGTGATGGAAGAGGTCGTCCAGGCGGCGGTATCAGCGGGCGGCAGTGTGGCCGGAACGGTCACAGACGGTGCCGCGGCGGGGGCCAGTCTGAAGGTGGTACTGACAGGTGACCGCACTGGAGTCACCACCCGACACGGAGGTGTGCCCCCCACCACCACGACCACTGCCACCAACGCCGCCAGTCCACCACGGCGGCGGGGGTACCCATAGCGACTGCTGCTGCTGCTGAGGCTGCGGCTGCTGCTCCGGGGCACCTGCCTTGATCCCCTCGTCTGAACCACCATCCTCGCCCCCACCTCCTCCACCCTCCCCACCCCCACCCCCCTTCCCTCTGCCATGCCCCCCCTTGGGGCGGCGGCCCCTACCCGGACGTGACTGCACTGAGGCCGCAGCGGCTGTCTCAGCAACAGCGGCAGAGACTTCAGAGTAAGAGCACTGGGAGGGAGCACCGCCCTCAAAGATAGGGACCGGCGCAGTACCGCTAGACAGAGCGATAGTGCGGTGACGGGTCTCTATCGCAGACAGGGCGGTGACAAAGGCGGGGAGGGTGAGGTCACTTGGGTGCTGACTAAGGAAGTGGTCGAGGGCAGAGGCTAGGCGGTCAGAAAGGCGCGTGCCAATGAGGTAAAGGGTAGCGCAGAGCGGCGGCGGAAAGGCAGTGAGCTGAGCCTCAGTGCTAGCGGCGCGGTAGCTAGTCTCAAGTGCGCGGAGGTGAGTGGCAAGATCGGCAACAGTGGGGAAGGACGTAAGATTAGGGAACAACATGGAAAGGATCAGGCGGCCAGCAGAGGCTGAGGCGGGGTTGGAATAGTGTGTGATGACTACATATAAGAATTCCTTGGCGTTCGCTACAGTGGTCAAGCAGGGACGCTCAGATAGGGAAAGTGCGTGACTAATAGCAAGCTGCGCAATGGCGTCGCGCGACTCCTAGACAGCGCGAGCAAGCGCAGCAGCGGAAAAGGCCTCACACTCAACAGTGGTGGGGGCGTTGGGGAGTGGAACAGGCATAGCGGGGCGGGGAAGCAGGCCATCGGCATGAACAGCCAGGGAGTGACCGTCCTGGCGCTGACCTGTAAGGTGACGGCGAAGGTCGACGAGCCACGCCTCGAATCTGATCGCCCGCCCCTCCGCGTCTAGGTGGTGCACAGCGTCCGCCATCCCACGAGTTCAGCTACACGGCAGTATGACGGCACGGCGACGCAGCGGCACGGCAGAACCGCGGCACTGCGGCACGGCGGCACGGCACGACGGCGGCGCGGCTCCACGGCGCCACGGCGCCACGGCGGCACGGCGGTACAGCGGCACGACGACACGGCGGTACTGCGGCAAGGCGGCACGGCGGCACGACGGCTCTACACTGCGGCACGGGCCAGCGGGTGCGGAGCTGGCGAGCGCAGGGGCCAGAGGATAGAAGCTGGCGAAGTCGGGGCCAGTAGGCGCGGGGCGGGCGGGCGGGTGCAGGGCCGGCAGGTGCGGGGCCAGCGAATGCGGGCTGGCGAGCGCAGGGCCGACAGGCACGGGGCTGGCGGGCGCGGAGCTGGCGAACGCGGGGCCAGTGGGCGTGGGGCTGGCGGGCAGGGGGCTGGCGGGCACGGGACTGGCGGGCGCGGGGCTGGCGAAAGCGGGGCCAGCGAGCGCGGGTGAGCGGGTGCAGGGCCAGCAGGCACGGGGCCAGCGAGCGCGGGGCTGGCGAGCGCGGGGCCGACGGGAACAGGGCTGGCGGGCGCGGGGCTGGCGAATGCGGGGCCAGCGGGCGCCGGGCTGGCGGGCACGGAGCTGGCGGGCACGGGGCTGGCGGGAGCTGGGCTGGCGAAAGTGGGGCCAGCGAGCGCGGGGGAGCGGGAGCGGGGCCAGCAGGCACGGAGCCAGTGGGTGGGGGGCTGGCGAGCGCGGGGCCGACAGGCGCTGGGCTGGCGGGCGAGGGGCTAGCGAGCGCGGGGCCAGCAGGCATGGGGCTGGCGAGCTCGGTGCCAGCAGGTGCGGGGCTGGTGAATGCGGGGCTAGAGGCGCGGGGCCGGCGAACTCGGGGCCAGCGGGCGCGGAGCTACGGGCGGCTAGCAACGTGCGGCTTGGAACGGGCGGCTAGGACTAGGCCTAAGGTGGAAGCGCGGGTGGGCGGGGGGCACCTAACCTAGCGTGGTACCATGTCAAAGTTAGAATGAATGACTAGAATGAGGCAAACAAGGTGGTTTTGTCTAAGGGGTTGTACCCTCTAGGAGTCACACCTATCTAGCCTTAAAGACATATACACAAAATGTTTGACAACAACGAAGCCAGGAGTCAGGAATAAAAACATCACTGTACAGGAGGAAGTAGGTCCAGCAACATATTGTACAACAGCTGCACCCAGCCGTCAATCGGCCCAGGGTGACAATAATGAAGGCAATCCTTAGCCCCCTTATGTGAATCCGGCCTGAGCTCCGTCATAGTCACTACATCCATGTACACAGCGCCCACCGCATCCGCCACTCTCCTCGCAACCTCATTCTGGTATGCCAACTTCTCCCAGTTGTACTTATTCACCGGTACACGCCCAACACCCTTATAAGTCCCACCAATATTATTATTCCTACCACCATGATTATCCTTCTCAGCTGTCGGCTCCATAGGACGGTCATACTGCATGCAGTTCCAGTGCCCGGCCGGCGTTCCCCGGACCAAAATCAGCAGGTCCGGGAACTGGTCTCTCAGCCAAGCCAATATCCCCGAGAACTCCAGCTCAAACTTCTCGTGCCGCGTGAAGTGCGCCCCGCGGTTCACAATGAGTATAGAGACGTTTTCACCGCGCAGGTCGTCCACCCACGAGCCCTGGAGGCGCTTGTTCAGCCAGTGGTTTCGGCGTGAGGGCGAGAGCAGGTAGTCGTCGCGCACAAAGAACAGGTTGAACGCCAACGAGGAACCCGGCTTATCCCCCCCACCTCCGGTGCTGCTGTCTCCTCTTGCCTCCACATCCCCATCCCCCCTCCCCTCCAAGCCCCCAGCCGCCCTCCCCTGCACATCCCTCCCTTCCTCCAAGGCCCCACCCGCACTCCCCTGCACATCCCCGCACAGCACGGCAGTCCAGCAGCGCTGCAGTGACTGCCACAGGGAGTTGGACGCGCCTCTCAGCCGCCGGCAGAACAGTGTGGTGCGCCCCCGCCGCACCCGAGACGCACGGTCCTGAGCCCCCACGCGCACGTTGTAGCGCAGCGCGTGAGCCAGCTGGCAGTTGAGCGAGTCCCCCACCACCATCACGCTCCTCCCCGCCACCACCCGGCACAATGCCTCACCCGAAAACTGCTCCCACCGCCCGCACTGCCCCGCGCTGGGGCGGCTGCCCCCTCCACCACTTGAACCAGGTGCACTCGGGCTTTCGCCGATGCGGAGCTCGCTCACATTAGCTGCGCTACCATTGGTGGGAGGGTATCTGCTGCCATCATTGTCGCTGCTGCTGCTGCTGCTGCCGCCGCCACCGCTGCCGCTGATTCTGCTGCTGCTGTTGCTACCCTCTCCCTCCTCCCCTGCCTGTCCAACCACCCTCCACTCATACTTGAGCCCTTCTCTCACCTTCCATTCTCCCTCTCTCTGGCCCTCCTCCACAACCCTATCGGCGTCACCCATCGCCACGCCACCCTCAGCCTCCACGTGCCTCTCATCGCACGGACTCATCTCGCCCGGCCACGGCAGCAGGCGCGGCGTGGCGTTGAATCTCCACCGTCCGTTCCTGCTGATGCAAGCGAAACGTTCCTTGAAGAATTGGATCTGTGCTGACGTGGACAGAACGGATCCCGGGATGCGATCCCATTGGCCGATGATGCTCCGGATGGCCTCTGCTGTGGTGGGACTGGACGGTGGAGATGTTGCTGAGCTGTCATCAATGGATGAGATGTCTGGTTCGATTTCCGCTCCAGCCCCATCTGCTCCTTCCCCTGCTCTCTCCCCTGATCCTTCCTCAGCCCCTTTCTCTGCTCCTTCCTCTGCTCCTTCCTCTGCCCCTTCCTCTGCTCCTTCACCTGCCCCTTCACCTGCCCCTTCACCTGCCCCTTCACCTGCCCCTTCACCTGCCCCTTCACCTGCCTCTTCACCTGCCCCTTCACCTGCCCCTTCACCTGCCCTTTCACCACTCTCCTCAGCAGTTGTGTATGTCACGGGCTCTTTCGCAGGGATGATTTGACCAGTCAATCCTTCTGGCGGTAGTAGCAAAGGGTTACGAGCGAAGGCGTTTGGCCAGATTATAGTTGCGTAAGTGAGGCTGATTACAACGAGGACGCACCCTGCCGCAGTCAGAGCTGCGCCCGTTGCGGAAATGCCGCCGCGGAAGCGCGGAGAGGGAGCGAACGGAACGAACGTGGAGCCATGGCGGAGCGACGCGGGCATGAGGAAACTATCTCCCTCGTCTTAGTTTCGCGCATGAAGATAAGAGAAGATGCTTTTGAGTCGACTCAAAAGAAGATCAGAAATACCTCTTGCCTCGGACATGCCCGCGTCGAGAATCACTCGTCGTTGTGACACGCGCCATGGAGATATCGCTTACTTTGACCGCTGCTGGCCGCGTGGGCGCACGCCGAGGGAAATACAAATTTCCCCAATTAGTAGGGGGTCCTTTTCGGCAGTCTAGAAGGTCCAGAGCAAGGCGCGTCTTGGAGATATCTCTTACTGCGACCCGTTTGCTGGCCGCGTGAGCGCACGCCGAGGGAAATATATTCTTCCCGGGTAGTAGGGGGACTGTTTCGGCGGTCTAAACGGTCCAGAGCAAGGCGTGTCCCCGATAACGCAATGTTAGGGTCTAGAATATTGGACGACGAAGATTATCATTTGAAGACTAGACCGTGGAGGTGGACTAGCATCACCATTCAAACTGAAATCTTCGCCACCGTGTTTCCCACACACGAACAATTTGGTTCTGTATGATAACACTCGTTGATGCGACACCCATTACTTTGGAACACCTAATTCTTATGGCATTTGCTCCAACTCTTACTACTTGGATCAATAATACAATCCACCAAAACACATGCTTGTCTATGATGCAAGGCTCAGAAGAAAAAATGAAAACTCCTAGCCAGTTCACATTGCCGTGAGAGCCTTGTCGGAAAAAGCAATATGTACACAAGAGCTTACAATAGTTGCCGTACGGGTGAAACGGCTGCATCCAATCAAATGGCGTCTTCATCATTATCGTCATCATCATCGCCATCTGTTGTTAGTTTCGTGCCCAATACCCTCTTCTTTACCCTGCAAAAAGTTTGCCAAATTGCACAAATGTTGTAGAATGAAGGTACGCGGGAATACAAGATGCACGACCAGACACTGCATACGTCAAATGTCACCACCCATCACCCGGCACCATACCTTCTAGAGAACGGCACGGGCTGCCGTCTTTGCTGCTGTCGCCTTTGCAACGAAGCACTGCCTCTTGCCATTGACTCCCCTGCTGCCCCTGCTGCCCCTCCCGCTGACCCCCCTGCTACAATGCTTGCTGGCACCAGTCCACCCCCAGCCGTTGCCTCCCTTCTCCCCAATTCTGCCACTCTCCCCCCATCTCCCAACATACCATCTCCTCCTGCTCCCCCCCCTGCTCCCACCGCACCTCCTGCTGTTCCTGTCCCCCCAACACCTCTTCCTGATCTGCTGGTGGCGTGTGGAATGCCGGTTCCAGACTGGGACAGAAACGCCTGTGACTGAGAGTCTGACTGTGATAATAACCAGTGTGATTGTGAATCCGGGGTCTGTGCTGCATCCTCCGTTGTGCCCTGTGACTCCAGCAGCCACCCCTGGGACACACCATGTGACAATAACGGGGGTTCCTGTGACATTAAAGGGGGCTCCTGTGAGGTTGACTCTGGCTGCTGTGCCTGTTCCCTTTGGCTACTCCCCAAACGAGCAATAACCGTGCCTGCTGTATTCCGTGCTGATGCTAATGCTGATTCTGATGCTGATGCTAAACCTGATGTTACTGGAGGATGCTTCTGGGAAGCTGCATGGCCTTGCGAGCGTGACAGCGACTGTGAGTGTGATAGGGAACGGGGCGGAGCAGGCGCCACGTGGCTGCTTGTCATTCGCGAGGCAGATCGCGAGCGGGCCCGCTTGGACTTGGGGGGACCTAGGGGACCGTAACTGCGCACTGTTGCCTGCTCATTGCACAAGAGAAAGACGAAGTGGGAAGGGGAAGTGGGACAGGGATGTGAGGGGGTGAGGAAGAGAGGGTGAAGCCCCTGGAGGGCCGTGGCTGCACACTGTGGCATGAAAGAAAGTGGGGAAACAGTGGTGACAATTGGGGCCGGGGGGGGCGGGGGAGGGGTGGGGATTGAAGTGGGGAAGGGGGTGTGAGGAGAGGGGAAGAAAGGGAGGGGGGGGTGGGTGTGGGGGTGTGGGGTGGGGGGTGTGGGGGTTGTGTGGGGGTGGGTGTGGGGTGGGGGCGGAAGTTGACCGAAAGGGCCATAGTCGAGTATTATCGCTTGGTTGGAAGGAATGAGTGAACATGTGGTGACAAGGGACTTGGAGGGGCGAATTCCGCTTCTGAGTCAACTCAAAAGCGAACATGAAGAGGAAGATACAGGCACAAACAGAGATAATCAAATTTCCTCTTGCGCACTTTCCGAACAAGACGGACAGGAGATGAAAACAACTATATCACAACTAGCCATCATAGTTCTGCTTTCTAATCACCCCTTTGCCATATTCTCCCCTCCATTTTTTTTTTCTTTCTGCTTTCCTGTTCCCGTGTGATCCATGCTCCTCTTTTCTTTCATTCACATGGCATGCTTTCCTGTTTCAGCGTCGCAACACCTCTTCTACCACAGGTCAAGCTTTTCACCTTAGGTTGAACTTACGTTGAGCCAAGCAGCGTGGCCGAGTATTCGCTGGCGTCCCGATGGCGTTGGGCCCAGTACTTGCTGTGATTGGGTCCATCGCCATCAGGACGCCAGCGGATACGGGATTACGTTGCTTGGCTCAACCTAAGCTCAACCTTCTGAAAACCTCCACCGGTGGTAGCAGTAACGTTGCGGAGCTGAAACAGAATGCATACTGCGAATTGGGAGAATGAGGGAGAATTTTGAGGTGAACAGCAGGAGAGCTTGATGTAGGCATGGCGGTACGGAGTTTCTGATGGGAGAGCGACTCGTTGGGACGGGATCGGAGGAGGTGGTGAGAAGAGACGACTTCCCGCAGCGCGCGCTCCTCAGAGAAATTGGAAACTCTCCGTCACATTTCCGGTACTTATTACAGACAACAAATGGTTGTGTCGGACTCGATTGTTGGATATCTAAGGTACAGTTGAAGGGACGGGCCGTAGTTGGGCCGGCCCGACGCCCAACAGCTGCGTTGTCGTTTTCGACAACGGGCCGACGCGGGCCGGTGGACCAAATGGCACGTGACGGGCTGAGGCGCAGCCCGTCGGTGCCACAGAAGTAAAAGTTAACGACCAAAAAGTTGAAACTTTTGCCTCCTTCCTGAATGCAAGATCCGCACAGATCAGGTGCCGGAAACCGGATCGATGGGTGAAATGCCAGATCCGCGAGTCGGCGAGCAAAACGCCACAATCGGCACAGACAGGGCAGCAAAACGCCAGATCCGCGCGGATTGCCGGGTGTAATGCCACGGGCCCGAGGGCTGCTGGGCCTGACCCGTCCTCTACCCACGGGCCTCGGGGCGGGGTGGTGACTAGCCCAGCCCCAGCCGGCCAGCCAGCCCGGCCTGAGCGTAGCTCTTGCTCGTGCCTAGTTCACAAGGACCATAACACAGGCGACGTAGAACTGGAATTGCCAATTTCAAGAATCTCAGAATGCACCTACAGCAAGAAAGCAAGAAAGCATCTCCCCCCATGCTTACCCTCTCTTCTTCCACCTCCTGCAAGTGCCTCTCGTGCTTGGCGCGCTCTGAGTGTGGGATGGAGAAAAGCGTTGGGGAGAATGTAGGGAGGGAGGGAGGAGACAAGGAGGAGGGAGGAGGGGGGGGGGGGGGGGGGGGGAGGGTGTGTGAGGAGGCAAGGAGGGGAGACGAGAGAAGAAAAGGGAAGAAAATTCGGCTGAGTTAGACGAGTTGGAGGGAAGAAAGAACCCTTCACGACAGCAACCCTGGAAACAAAAAACACGCCATCTCAGTGACGTTTCCCTCATCCCTCCTCCTCCTTTCCCCACCATCTCACAAGCACCTTTCATGTCAAGCGGACAGGGTCCCAACTCACCGCGCCCATGGCCCCTCCATTTTCGAGACACATGCACTCCCCCTCCCCCCTGTGACTCACCCCTTATCAGCTTCTTCACAAGAGCGCGTCGGTCCCTCATCAGTGCGAATGCGATTTCCGCAGCCACGGATTCGCAAGCTTTGGACAATGATGAAGGCAAAACGGGCGCTGCCTTGGGTGCTGCTAATGGGTGTGACTGCAACGAGTGCGATTCTGACATCAAGGGCAGCGCCACATCTCCCTCTCCTCCTTCCTTCGTTCCCCAGTCCCCCGCCCCTCCTCCGCTCCCCCTGCCATCCGCGCCCCCTCCGCCGCTCCCCCTTCCATCCGCCCTTCCAGGCCACTCGACTCGCTTCAGCTGCAGGCTGAAGCGCGGGGCGCCTTTGACCTTTTGGCCCATCAGTGTGATTGTATCGAGGGGATGAGCGGCGGGCTGCGGTACTGCAATGGGAGAGGGCGCGGGAAGATGGACAGACGGGCAGAGACACAAAGCATGGGCAGGAAAGGAAAAAGGTATCTATTTTACGGGCAACAGAACCTAAAGGCACGGGCAGGAGAGAAAAAAGGTTTCCATTCTACGGGCAACAGAACCAGAAGGTATGAGCAGGAGGAGCGGTCGTTGGGATCTGAGTAAACGGATATCGGACAGCTCGACGTCACAGCACGGGTTGACGCAATACGACGTGAAAACGTAGCCCGCAAGAGCATGCCGCCGGCTCTTCCTTCCCCTCAAACTTTACAAGAGGGCTATGAGAAAGAAATCACAGAGGCGGACCACTGGTCAAACACGAAAGCGATGCTGCTATAATCGCGTATTCCTGAGAACTGTTTCGGGTGAGGCCACAGAAGCGCTACCTTGAGTGGCACGCGCTTTAGCGAGCGTGGGTGTGACAGTAACGAGGCGTGACGAGAGCGTTTCGTGGATCCATGCGAGGAACGCCGCGAAGGTCTTGTTTATCCCGAGATCGTCCTTCTGCATAGGCGACGAAGCCACAGTGCGCAGTTAGGAAGTGTGAAGCTCTGCGTGAAGCTCGGCGTGATGTTACGAGAGTGGAGTCAGGGGAGTTTGGCCTGTGAGACTTTGAAAGCCTCAAAACGCGAGGAGCGCCGCGAAGGTCTTGTTTATCCCGAGATCGTCCGTCTGTACGACCGACGAAGTTAGGGCCGTGAAGAAAACATGGGCGTGAAATTAGGGCCGTGAAATGAGGGGCGTGAAGAAGATGACATCAAGGGACGAAACAGACAGGAGGACATCGCAAAGGTGACGACTCACCCCTGAGCTGCCTCTCGTTCCTTGAAAAAACGAGCAATGAGGACGGACAGATCGGCCACGACTTAAAAAAGCACCATCCCATCTCTGGGGAAACCTGGGCGCGGCGCAAAAGCTCACTGTACCACCATTCTAGAGCTATACGAGCTACCTCGGTGACGTTTCGAGATGTGCTCCATCCGGGAACGTTGCGTGAGGAGTCTATTTTTGAGGCGCCTCAAAAATACTTTCGAAATGTGCTCCATCCGGGAACGTTGGATTCGACCACTCCTCGCACTCGCACTCCTTACTAGCACCGCTCTCAACCGTTCTCCTGGCCGCCTCTCACCTCGTCCTCCAGGTCGTCTCGCGACAGCTGCGCGCGCCACGAACTGCCGCAGAAGTCCGAAACCATCGCCTCCAACCCCTCGCACTCGCTCTCGCTCTCGCATTCCCCAGCGCCTCCTAGCCGACTGTCGCCGTCGTCGCGACTTCCGTCCCTGCCGCTATTGCTGTGAGTGCCGTCGCTACCGCTATCGCTATCGCTGGAGCTATCGCTGCTCGCCTTGCCGCCGCACGTGCGCACAAGAAACACGAGCGAACGGGGTTGTTCGTGGCTCGTGGTAAAATCGGGTGTGACTGTACCGAAGATTGGAGGAAACCTCTCGCAATCTTTGCTGCTGCTGCCGCATCCTTTCAGTTCCCCTGCCGCGTCGATCGACTCCATTGGGTGTGGCGCTACGACACGCGACGAAGGAGGGAGTGGCATCGCTGCCGCGCGATTCACGCTGGCCTCTTACTGAGATATCGTTGCTCGAAAGATGCTAAGAGCAAAGGCTAGCGCGATGCTCAGCTGGGAGCCGATAGTGGCGACACGTGAATAAGAACGAGTTTTTGCTCACTGAACTATTTCAGCGGGTTTACGGGAGCAACTGACAGTTACGGGGACGAGGACGCAGGAAGCGGAGAGAACTGGCGCTCTTATAAATGTTTTCCGGACGTTTTCAGCCTTGAGCCGTTGCCAACAAACCCTCTTTTGGAAGTAGGCACCATACCACTCATGGGCTCCACCGTTTTAGCATCAGGAAGGATGGCTATCCACGGCACGGCTTCGATGTTGGATCATGCGAGCTGGATCATTCGATGTTGGCCGCCATGCGGGCCAGAGAGAGGCTTCACTTGCCAATAGACGCCAGAGCATTGCTGGAGGGGAGGTCCAGCACGGGCGAATGCATGGGTGATGGATGGATCAGGCGTGACGAATTTCCCAGTGTTCTTATAACGGATACAGTCTGGAAGCTGCAAATGGCGCGATTCATCTCATCGACGTATGGCAGCATTCAAAACGGGGTTGGGCTGACTAGCTTTGCGCCAAATCTTCTGTGACGCGACTGTTCCGTTGACGAATGGCGCGAAGCAGACACATTCGTCCCTGATACTGCGAGTGTCAGTTGGAACCATGTAAGGAGACTACAATAATTTCAGCAACTGAGGCATGCTTAAAAAGTCAAACCAATAATCTGACCCGCAAAACATATGGTGGTGGGTCTAACACGGAGGAAAGTAATGCAAACACCGTAGATTGCTTTCTAGATCTACAGCTGGCTTCTATGCCACTCCACAACTTCTCTGTATGGCAGGTCCCCTCCAAAAATATCGAGGGCACTTCCTACTGTCACATCCACCGCTCCCCTCCCAGCTGCCTTCACAATTTCCAGATCCGCAAGAGAGCGAACTCCTCCAGCATAGGTCACAGGAATCTGAGATAAAAGGCCGAGAGGAGAAAATGACACCCAATAGAGAGTTTGATATGACGCCCAATAGAAATCAGCAGTGGCCATGGGAAAGGAAACATCAGCCTTGTGTTGGGCGCTTTGGCTTACCGGTGAATATTTCCCAAGCAGAGAAACGAGCTCCTCATCGATGCCCAGCCTGCCCAGGAAAAACGAGGACAATGCAGGGTAGAGAGACATTCTAAAAAACACCAGGCAAAATGGGAAAATATGGATAATGGAACCAGTACGTTCTGACACTATTTAAAGCCACGTCATCCCTGTCACGCACTAAACACCAAAACCCCCCTCTCACTTCATGCCCTCCACGTCCACCCCGTGCACGAGGAACTCATCGCAGCAGTCTGCCAGCCGCCCCAGCGATTCCCCGTCCACCACCAGCGATGTGAAGCGCTGCCAGCGGTCCGTCACCACGTAGTAGTGGTCGCCCTGAGGTTGGGGCGTCAGAGGGTGTGTGTGTGGAGAGGGAGCATGAGCGACGTGAAGCGCTGCCAGCAGTCGGTTACCACGTAGTAGTGGTCACCCTGAGGTTGGGGTGGGGGTGGCGATGTGTCAAGAGGGGGGGAGAGAGGGAGAGAGAGCCATCAGTGATGTAAAGTGCTGCCAGCCGTCTGTTACCACATAGTAGTGGTCGCCCTGTAGTGTGGGTGCATACATGCATCGGCGAGGGGAGGGAAAGGGGGGCAGTTAAGGTTTTAGGGCGTGGACCTTACAGTTCTGCTCCTTGAAGTTTCGCAACTAGTTCTCGAATCGGTGAAGGTTTTGCCCGGAGATTTTTTTTTAAACCCCCATCGGATTTTGCTGCGAAACGTGTAACCAGCCCAAGTTCCAGAACTTGCCGGGTTCCGGAACTGTAAGATCCACGCCCTTAGGGTTAAGTTTAGAGTTTGAGAGGGGGACGGGAAGAGAGGGAGGCAAGTGCAATGACCTGTTGGCATTGGCGGTGGTCAGAAGCGCATAGCAGTGGGCGTATGTGCGTTGAGAGAGTGAGAAAGAGGGCGACAGTGAGCCAACAGGGGGAGGACCACGAGCTGCCAGTGTGTGGAAGTAAGTGATAGAGTAAGGAGGGCGGTGGAGGGGGGGAGGGTGACAGGGTCCAGCACCAATCACTTCCCTACCTTCTTCCTGCAGCTCAGGTCGAGCACCAGTCGCTCTGGCGCCACTGCTTCCACCATTCTGCGAAGCCGGTCCTCGTCCACCGCACCCTCCCGGAACACGTACTGGCGGGCGGGCAGTCAGGCAGGATAGGGTGGGATTAGATGGGCAAACGGGGTAGAGGAGAGGTCGGGGAGATGTGAGAGATCGAGTTGCCCCCTGCATCCAGGTAGAGCCCGGCACATTCTCTGCTATGCGATGCGGGCACGGAAAACTGGAATACTGTCAACGTACTGATGTGACGATGACATGGCTGGCCCCTGCGTCCAGGTAGAGCCCCGCATTCTCTGGCGTAATGCCGCCCCCAACATGCAGCCCGCCTGGGCACGTGAAGGGCAGGGGTTTGGAAGCAAGAGGTTTGGAAGCAAGGGGTTTGGAGGTTTGAGGAAAGGATGCAGGAGTAAGGACCAGAGGCAGGAGAAATGTGATTTCAGACGTCAGAGAGAGACTTGGGAGGCAAAAACGAGGCTTTTGCTTTAGGGGAAGGAGGAAGTTGGAGTAAGCAGCAGCACAACGACCATGTCAGTCCGTGATCCATGATCCATCTGGTACCTGGGAGGTTGTTCAACTCCCCTAAAGCTTCTGTCCTGAATAGAGACTGAACATGAGTCGCCTTATATGCACCAGGTACCTGGTGCATGTCCACGTGGTGGTACCTGGGAAGGCATTCAGCGCCCCTAGAGCTGCCTCCTGACTGGCAGAATCGGCCCCCAGCATGATGACGTGGCCTCCTGGCAGCGAATCAGCGGCGTACATGCTGGCATACTCTGCTGCACTGCGATCCGACTCGAAGTTGGTCACGGGCTCAGATGGTGAAGAGGAGGAGGAGGAGGTGGCTGGTGTGTCTTGGGAGGGCAGGTCACGGAGTGTAGAGCCGACTATTTGCTTCACCTTGCCCTGGATACGTTGAATGGGAATAAAAAAGATTTTTTGAGTGTGCTTCACCTTGCACTATTGGGGAAGAATGCTTCAAAGGAGATTAAGAGGAGCACCAGCATGACAATCTTTGATTTCTGTGCTCCTTTGAATTGCATGCTTGCTATTGTAGACTTGTTGCTGGGCTGAATTGAATAACACTGCATAGCATCGCTAGGATGGCAACATTGCATAACAAGGCATTGGATGACATGTCGTATGCATGACACGAGATTGGATGACATTTTCTTTTTTTTTGGGCTTTAAGGAGATCCCAGGAGGATTGGATGACATGTTACATGTATGACATGAAATTGGATGGCATTGCATGACATGGCACTGGATAAGATGACATTCATTCCCGCCACGTTAGCACGCTCATGATCCGTTTCTGCATGGCTCTTGCGCGATGCTCGCTTGGAACGCCAATGCCATATTCTGACTTTATGGACGTCAATGCCACAAGCTTACCTTATGAATGTCAATGCACGGTCGAAATTTGACAGCTGCGAGACGGATGGAGGGATCGGGGAGAGGAGGAGGAATGCGAAGAGATGGAGTGTTTGAGAAGCGAGGGGATCAGAAGGGGATCGGACGACAGAGCGGCAGCCACTCGAACGTGGAAAATCGAAGAGGTGCTTGAGACCACCAGACAGGATGTAAAAGTTAAACAGGGAATAAGGAAACGGCGGAGGAGAAGAGGCTAAACTGACGCTGAGATGGTCAGCAGGCTGTCGGAAGCGAAACGGGGGAGATGGCTCACTCTGTCTCGCGCTGGCAGCTTGGCTGTCGGAAGCGCTACAGCAGACAACGCCGCCGCGTTGCGAAGGTCGTCGGGTACGTGGAGGTTGGGACATTGCGTGCGGCAATGCCGCTGCTTTTAGAACGCTTCGGCTGGCGGCGCTTTCGAGCGAAATGGCTGACGAACCCATGATAGCTGTCAGGGAGGGTATGGTTTGGCTGGCCAATGCTATGCCGTCCTACGCCTTCTGAGATGGACTGAGGGGTGCGGACTTAATCAAAGTAAGGTATACGACGGTGCAGACCAAGGGGCTTATATTGTAGAGTTGTTAGAGTGAGGCAAAGCTACTATTGGTACCTGGATTTCAGTCCAGACCAGAACCCTGAGCCTGGTCAACCTAAATTCTGGTTTTCGCTCCCCTCAACAGAGCAATCAGCAGCTCAGCCTGTGCGGTCTGGTGCGGTGGGGTGAGGCGAGTGCATCCCATTGCAGCAGATATCTGGTGAAGTGAGCAAACGATTGTCAGTGTAACGGTTCCGTTACAAGGCGTGCACCTGCTGCTATGAACAAGAACTTCTTTCACCTAGCGCTACATTTCATCCATCTTGAAGGATGCTCCGCTCTACACACCTGGTTGTGACTGTGAAAGCTTCTGGCCCAAGAGAACTCGTGCAGCAGGAGTCAAGACTTGGCAATGTGCCTTTTTACTGGGGAAGCAAACAGCATGCAATCAAGAGTCTAGATACGGTGAACAGATTCACATTCGTACACTCTTCGCGGGTGCATGCTGCATCTGCACTAGCTTGCCAAGCTTTCACTAGCATGCCGTTACTTGTGGTGGAGCAAGGCGGCGTGGAAAGAGGAATCACGGCGTCACTCCATAGATGGCAAAGGAGATGGAAGCAGATGGCAAAGGAGATGGAAGCAGATGGCACGAAATCTTGAGACGGTTCAAAAGCCTTGTGGGCAAGAGTGGGGCTGTGGCTTGAGAAATCCAGCATGACTTCATGGATGGTGTAGGTGATGGAAGCAGACGGCATCGCTCTCTTGTCTTGTAGCGTGATGTGAGGAAGCAACTCAAGAGGAGCCTTGTTGAGAAGCGAAAGGACGTGGTTTGAGGAATCGCAGTGTGACTTCGTAGACAGCGAAGGTGATGGAGGCAGCGGGCATGACTCGCAGCAGGTTGGGCAGAAAGCCCTTGTAGAAGCCACGGGCACCCTCCAGCCTGGAGAGATACGAATGGGGAGAGGAGGGAAGAGAGGGAAGAGCGTTTGACAGAGTGGTTCAGAGTGGATAAAGTGTCTCAGAAGAGGGCATGACTCGCAGCAGGTTGGGCAGCAAGCACTTTTAGAAGCCGCGGGCACCCTCCAGCCTGGAGAGATACGAACGGGGAGAGGAGGGAAGAGAGGGAAGAGCGTTTGACAGAGTGGTTCAGAGTGGTTAAAGTGTCTCAGAAGAGGGCATGACTCGCAGCAGGTTGGGCAGAAAGCACTTTTAGAAGCCACCGGCACCATCGAGCCTGGAGAGACAATTTGTGGAGAGGAGGCGGGGAAAGATAGCAGAGTGTTTGAGGTGCCTCAGATCTGGGCACGAGTATGCAGTGTTTGTAACATGCATGCTACGCACTGTCCTTGACATGGAGTTTGCGCCTGCACTGCCATGCACTGTCGTTGACATGGAGTTTACGCCTGCACTGCCATGCACTGTCGTTGACATGGAGTTTGCGCCTGCACTGCCATGCACTGTTGTTGACATGGAGTTTGCGCCTGCACTGCCATGCACTGTCATTGACATGGATTTTGTGCCTGCACTGCCATGCACTGTCATTGACATTGCTCTTCCCCCCCACTCCCCATCCCCCATGACCCCTACTCCCTCCCCACTAAACTACCGAATGCCTGTCCTTGCACATGCAGTTTGCGCCTGCACTTGTCACAATACCGACCACTCACCGCCACATGCTGGTGACAGCATGCCATGTGTTGCGGTACTTGAGCTGGCCGGCCTCGTTCGGACGCATCTGCCGGCAAAAACAGCAATGGGGGGAGAGGCACCAGACGAGCAGGATTGAACATTGAACAGCATAAGACAAGGTCATGACAAGGGATCGCATAGTCAGACAAGGGATCGCATAGTCAGACAAGGGATCGCATAGTCAGACAAAAGGGATGCAGGCAACAAGGTCCGCGATGGAAACAAAACAAGGCTTATGGCAGCATGGATACTGATACTGAAAATGGATGGACACATGCTAGAGATTGACGACAATATCTAGCAATAGAGGCAGGGGATAGATTACCTCGAAAAATACAGGCATTCTTGACTGGAAAAAGACGAAAGAGGGGTCTTTAGGTGTGAAACAGTTAGCAGGGATTGTTGAGAGGCGAACGAGGGGAGAGACGGATAAGGGGTACAGAGTGTGGAGAGAGGGGAATGAGAGGGGAGTGAGAGGAAGAAGGGAGGCACGGACGGCAAATACAGGAAGCAGAGAGATTGAGATTACCTGCAGGCGCGATCGGATGACCTGATGCAAGGAGGGGAAAGGAGAGAACAACAGGAGGACACGGCGGTAAACGGTGAGCCAGGAAACAAGAGAGAGCCAGGAAACAAGAGAGAGTCAGGAAACAAGAGAGAGCCAGGAAACAAGAGAGAGCCAGGAAACAAGAGAGAGCCAGGAAACAAGAGAGAGTGAACCAAATCACATAGAAATAGGCAAGTGATAAAGGTGATCAAAGACCTAACAAGCAAGTATCCCGATAAGGGTGGATCAGGAAATCAACTGGTTGCTCACCTGGTAGGGGTACGTGGCAGAGGCAGCACAGAGCTTGGCAGCTGCTCCCACAGCTGCAATGTCCCATGGGGACTGGGGGGGAAGAGGGGTGAAGAGAAGGGTGCAGGGAGGTGGAGGTGGGGCAGGGAGGTGGAGGTGGGGGCAGGGGGGGTTTCTTCGCTGACGTGCCTCAAAAAGTAGCACAGAGTTTGGCAGCTGCTCCCACTGCTGCAAAGTCCCACGGGGACTGGTGGGTAGAGTAAGGAGGAAGGGCGTGTTTCTGAGGTGGCCCAAGTGGAAGCTGCTCTCACTGCTGCAATCCGGCATAAGGAATTTTGAGCTGACTCAAAAGCCACCTCGTTGCAATCCTGCAGAAGGACTTGCCGAAGAGGGAGGATGTGGGGTGAGAAAATTAAGGGATAAACAGGACTGGGAAAAACGTGGGAGAGGATTTAGCAGACAAAAGAAGATTCAACCTTCTAAGGCACGGTGAGGGCTATTAGCACACGTTGAATACCAAAAAGCTTAACGCGTTTACCAGGTCTGGTACAGCAGGGAGTTTTTCAGTCGACTCGAAAGCATTTAATTGGTAGCAAAATGTCCATCATGTATTTACCAGGTCTGGTACAGCAGGAAGAGCAGGATACGTGGAGGAGGAGGAGGGGTGGGAAGCAGCGTGTGGTGGAGAGGGCGGGTGTGCATGTGCATGCCACGGCGTGGAGCTCCGTAGGGCCAGCATCAAGTGCTTCAGCTCCTCATAGGCCGCCATCTGAATGGCCCCGTGCGACACCTGTGAGAGGCGCCATGCAGTACAGAGAGGGACAGAGCGGTACAGACGGGTACTGATGGTTGAGAGGGATTGCCAAGGCCAGCATCAACTGCTTGAGCTCCTCATAGGCCGCCATCTGAATGACCCCGTTCGACACCTGTGAGGGGTGCAGCGGGTTGTAAAGGGGTAGCGAGGGGAAGGAAGGGGCACAGAAAGCGCGTTGAGGTAGTCGCGCGATGAGCGTCAAACGGTGCTCACGAATCACGCTGCTCTCACGAATCACGCTGCTCTCACGAATCACACTACTCTCACGAACCACGCTGCTCTCACGAATCACGCTGCTCTCACGAATCACGCTGCTCTCACAAATCACGCTGCTCTCACGAATCAAAATCACCAACAACTGATTCTGTGTCTATCTACAAAGCAGTTGTCATCACAACTGTAGTTGTCATCACCTCCAAAGCTGAGATAGTGAAGAGGCCAAAAGGCCGAAAGGCCGAAAGGAGTTACAAGGCTGAAAGGCCTACTGGGATCAGGCTCGGTCCTATGCCTTACCAAGAAAAGGCTCGGTCCTACGCCTTACCAAGAAAAGGCTCGGTCCTATGCCTCTGTACAGTCCTCTCACACCCTCCTCCTTGACAATGGACCAGATGGCGTCTGGAGGGGATAGGGATAGGGGGAGAGAGAGGGGGAGAGAGATAGGGGGAGAAAGAGGGGAGAGAGATAGGGGGAGAGAGAGGGGGAGAGAGAAAGGGGGAGAGAGAGGGGGAGAGAGATAGGGGGAGAGAGAGGGGGAGAGAGATAGGGGGTGAGAGAGGGGGAGAGAGATAGGGAGAGAGAGAGGGGGAGAGAGAGGGGGAGAGAGATAGGGGGAGAGAGAGGGGGAGAGAGAAAGGGGGAGAGAGAGGGGGAGAGAGATAGGGGGAGAGAGAGGGGGAGAGAGATAGGGAGAGAGAGAGGGGGAGAGAGATAGGGAGAGAGAGAGGGGGGGAGAGATAGGGAGAGAGAGAGGGGGAGAGAGATAGGGGGAGAGAGGGAAACTTCTGGAAGGAGAGGAGGAAAGAGGGCCCTATGCCTCCGTTTAGTCCTCTCACACCCTCCTCCTCGACAATGGAGCAGATGGTGTCTGGAGAGTGAGGGGGAGAAAGATAGGGGGGGAGAGATAGCAAGAGGGAGGGAAAGGTTTTGGAAAGGAAGGAGGAGAGTAGGCCATATGCCTCTCTTTAGTCCTCCCACACCCTCCTCCTTGACAATAGAGCAGAGGGCGTCTGCAGAGAGAGAGGGAGGGAGGGGGAGAAAGATAGGGGAGAGAGCGAGAATTTTAGAAAGGAAGGAGGAAGATAGGCCCTATGCCTCTGTACAGCCCTCGCACACCCTTTGCCTTCACAAGGGTGCAGAGCGAGAGGGAGGGAGAGAGGGGGGAAGAGAATTCTAACTTTTGACCCCTTACCCCATTGCAGACGGCAAAAGAGCGGAAAAGCTAAGCTTAAGAGGTTGTGTGGATGGAGAAGCACAAACACAAGGGCATGCTACAAAGAGGGCGGCAGGAGCGAAACAACCATGGGAGGGAGGTGAGTGAGCGCTAAGGACAGATCTGTACACAGCAGAGCAGCACAATGGGAGAAGTTGAAGAAGGAGTTCACACAGGGAGTGAAGACAGAGAAGCAGAAGAGGGAGGAGAAGATTTTTGAGGCTCCGGAGAGAGAGAGGAGACGAGCAAGTGAGTGATTCCCGGGTGGCTGCTGCAGCACGATGCTCTGTGGGACGTGGGCTTGGGGGTCGCGAGGAGGCCGAGGGATGTGAGGGTCGGGAGGAGGGGGAGGGGTATCGCTGCGCCGGCTGATGATGGGTGGGCGGAGGAACGGTTGGTCTTCCAGGAGTTGCACTAGGCCGAGGAGGATGCAAATGACGTGCTAGGGTGATGAACTATTTTAGCCAGATACCCAGCCCTTCTAACTGTAAAACAATCCGCATACTGCTCAGGTCCCCCATCCTCCTCGGCACAGTGCAGCTCCTGCAACACCAACCGTTCCTCCGCCCACCCATCATCAGCCGGCGCAGCAATACCCCTCCCCCTCCTCCCAACTCTCACACCCCTTGGCCTCCTCGCGACCCCAAACCCAAAGCCTACAGAGCACCGTGCTGCAGCAGCCACCCACAAATCTGCTCGTCCATGCATGCCTCGTATGTACCCACGTTTTCGTACTCATCTTGTGCTCTCTATGCATGCCTCGTATGTACCCACGTTTTCAGGAATACAAGGACCGCTCGAGGGAGTGATAGAGATAGGAGGGGGTGGAAAAGGGGGCGGATCCACGAGAGAAGGAAGGGGGGCGTGTCACCATGAAGCACCATGAAAGCCTCGGTACTGTCGTGGGTGATGATGGGGTGCAGCTGACAACCCCAGTGCTGCTGACGGCCTCGATGCAGCCAGTGGTATGGATGGCTGTGTCCCATTTGGACCTCGTAATGGTGGTGGTGTCTCGGCCGGTGGTCTATGCTGTGCGCTCTTGGGGTCCAAACCCCCCTGCAGCTGCAGTCGCGTCTTGGCCAGCCAGATGGGGTTGGTGAGGAGGACCACCTGGCATGGGTGGGAAGAGGGAAGGCAGGGGGGTATGTTCCCGTGGAGGCTCAAGTCTACGTTGGGCATTCTTGGGGTCCAATGCTCTCTGCAGCTGCAGTTGCATCTTGGCCAGCCAGATGGGGTTGGTGAGGAGGACCACCTGTCACGAAGAGGGCGAAGAGGGCAAAGAGGGCGAAGAGGGCGAAGCATGGAAGTTTGGGATTGCATAGAACGTTGCTACAAACGCATTTAGCGTTGAAAAGCTCGCGTTTGAACGCTAAAACGCTCTGCAGAGTATACATGAACGCTAGGCAATTGCTTGCCTCGGCAGGGATAAAAAATTTACACGGGCAGGGGTAAAAAATTCCAGTGGGGGAGGGGAGGAACATGGGGGTTCTGCCAACAAGCATTTCGTGATTTCTATCCGCCTCGTACACATTTGAAACTGCGGACGCTGTAGCAGCAGCGGGTTTGACCGGGGGAGAGAATTGGGAATTTGCGCGGAACTACGAGATGTGAGGAGGAGGGGTTGGTAGTTCTAGTGGACGATGTGTGGAGTGCGGCTGAGGGGGGGGAGTTGGTTGGGAGGTGAATATTGACGAGATGGTTAGGAGTTGGGACTTGACAAATGTCGCACTGAATTCGCCAATTCTCAATTTCACAAGAAAAGAATTCGTGTTTGTTTTTTTTTTTTTCCAGGGGGCAGCCTGAGAACTTTCCCTGCGAGCGTTTGCGCTTTTGGGTGCGTTTAGCGTTTGCGTTCGAACGCTAAATGAATGCGCGTCTGCCAGAGCGTTTGTAGCAACTAAGCATAGAACAGCACACAGCAAACAGAGACAGAGACTTGAGAGCGGCAAGATGCATCATGGCATGCAAACTGACCCCATACCAGAATGCCAGTCTCCGCGGCAGCAGCCACATGCACCACTGCTGTGCTGCGGCTGCTGCCGCTCCTGTCGCTTCCGCCTTGTGCGGTACTGCGGCTGCTGCGGCTGCTGCTGCTCATGTCGTCTGCTTCCCCCCCTCCATTGCCGCTGCTGAGTGTGCTCCTCCCTCCAGGCTCCCCTGCTGTAACTACTCGCTCATTTGGAGGAAAACCTCTTTGCACTCCCTCGCCAGCAGCATCTGCATGCGCTTCTGAGTCAATCCTACAACCGTGCTCCCTCTCTGCCACTCCCGAGCCAACCCTACTTCCTTGCTCCCTTTCTGCTGATCCTACTCCAATTCCATTCCCCTGCTCCGCTCCCGAGGCCCTGTGTCTTGAAGACCCTTCAGCTGTTTCGCCAGGGATTGAGCCCTCCTTTGATCTCCCTTGTTTGGAGTCATGGCCAAAAACAGCAGGTGTAGCGGCAGTGGAGGCACAGTCCTGTTTCGAATGCCTTCCCATGGAAGCACTCCAGCTGTCATCTCTGCTGCTGCTGCTGCTGCTGCTGCTGCTGCTGCTGCTGCTGCTGCTGCGGTTACCGCTGCTGGTTACAGCACTGAAATACACAGTGTAACGCTCCTTAGCGTGGCTGTACCTGCAGAGTAATAGGTGGAGGGGAAGGCAGTTGGGAGAATATGCGAGGAGGAAGCAGTTGGGGACTGATGAGGAAGGATGAAAGAGCAGAGAGGGAGTGCGGGGTAAACAACAAGAGGTAAAGGTGAAGAGCGGGAGGGAGGGACTGACTGGAAAAGCAACAACTCCCAAACACGTCACCAGGAGAATAGCGGCAAGTTTTTGGAAGGGAGGGGAGAATTGACAGGGAGACGCAAAGGGGAGAGATGACACAGGAAAATAGCAGCAGAGGAGAAAGGACTGACAGGAAGAAGTAGAGAGCCCAGGAGAGTGTTGAGCCAACCATGGAAGGGTAAAGGCCCGCATACAGCCCTCGTATGCCCTGATGAGTGGGGAGGGTGAGGGGGTGGGTTTGGGGGAGAGGGAGAGGGAAGGAGTCGAGTGTACGGAGTGGAATCAATCGTTACGTGCGATAGAGCCAATCGTGGAAGGGTAAAGGCAGGAGTACAGCCCTCGCATGCCCTAATGAGTGGGTGGTGAGGCAAGGAGAGGGGGGGGGGGGGGGGGAAGAGAGAGGGGGGGGAGAGAGGGAGGAGACAGGGGGAGGAGGAAATACAGGGAATGCTCTTAATCTTAATGCGGTGGTGGTGGTGCTGATGATAGATGACGCAACAAAGGACAGTGCTTTAAAAAATCCACCCTCTCAAGAATAAAAGTGCTGGTGGTTGCATGATTCACATGCTGTAGAAACCGTACCTCCGGCCTAGAAATGGTGGTGACAGGACAGGTAATGCAAGGAGCAAAAGGCATCATGGCATTCAAATTCCCAACCTCAGATCGGTTTTTGAGAATTCTAAGGAACCAGCTGCAAATTGTTACCTCGGATCTAGCAATGGTGGTGATGGCGCTGGTGATGCTGCGGTAGCGAGGCAGACAGGGGTCCCTGCCGTCATTCACTACATGGGGGGGGAGGGGAGGGGGAAGAGGGGGGGGAGAGAAAGGGGGGGAGAGAGGGGGGGAGCAAGGGGGAGGAGGTAGAGATGGAAGTCCTGGCGGGATTATTACTGCTAAGTTAGTGAGGGAGTGAGGGGTTCCTGGCATCATTCGCTGCTGAAGAAGTGAGTCGACTCGAAGCGTCAAGAGAGTCGGCTCTTGACGGACCTTGGAACCTCGTTCGCACGATGTCAAGGGGGTGGAGAATGACGACAGTCGTCATGCCTGCGACGGCTCCTGCGACGGCCTCGCGACGATTCCACTCCTTTCGCCGAGGGCCATTCCCCGCTGCCTTCGATGCTGGAGGTGCTTGCGATTCGCCCCTCGATTCGACCCTCAAATCGTTCCTCGATTCGACCCTCAAATCATTCCTCAATTCGACGCTCAAATCGTCAATCGATTCTACCGAACCCTCCTTGGTCATCGCTCCAGCAGCTACCCTCGGGGTTTCCGCGTCTCCGGCCATTCGCATACTCGTTCGGCCTAGGGTGGGCTCAAACGAGCTCATCGCACTCGTCGCACTTGTCGCACTCGTCGCTCTCCGAGGAGCCTCACAACGCCCACGGATCTTTTCCCCCCACCGTAGCAGCTGCGATTGCCAGGTCGCTTCACCATCTGCCAAAGAGCCGCTTTTCAAAACTGTGCCAGCCCCTAGGAACGTCCCGCTGCTCAAACTATGGGCAGGGCTGCTACGGGTATACGGGTATGCGGTAATTTTCCACCCTGAAATTGGGAGGCAGCATAATTGTTTTTTCCACCCTGACCATCACTGAGTGCGTAGACAGTACTCCCTTGTTCCTACGGTCTAAGCACGGCGGATTCCCCGCGGTCGGAAACTTTGAGCACTGCCTAAGCCGACGTCTGGTTTCCTGACTCGAGAAACGCTTAATCGAGCAGTAAACTATTCATATAGAAACCCAAGCTAAATTTGTTTTCCAAGGGTATTTGGATCTGGTCTTCAGGAGCTGCTTCAAGGGGTAAATACCCTCTCGGCGGCACCCCTGTGAAAATACTGGTTGTGAAATTACCGCAGGCTACCGAAAGCGTGTCGGATATCATATTAGATGTACGAACGGGACAAGCCCTTCCGCGGATTGACGGTTTGGTGGAAAACGATGACGGAAGGAGGGAGGGATGTGGTGTAGGGGAGGGCTCATGTTTCAAGTTGGCGCTGGGCTCGTTCCAGAATTTGAACGGGTAGAGTTCTCGGTGTTTCTGAATTTATAGAAGTGGTGTTGCGAGGGGGCTCCGGGCAGATCAGAATTCGTTGGGGGGGCAATCCGCATGCACCTGCCAAGAAGTGACCCATTCCCCCCCCCCCCCCTTCCCCTCCTCCCCGCACCCGGGTGGCAGAGACATTTTGGCAGCCTATAGGCTGATTTGGGTTTCAGGTCCAGGCCATATCTTGGCATTGGCTAATGCAAATGATACAAAGGCTTGTGAGGGACCTGATGTTCAAGAATAAGTCTCAATGGGCAGTTTGCAAACACAGGAAAATCATAGACAACAGAAAAAACAGCCATTGAAATTAAGCAAACCAGGGCTTTAAGCTTGATATCTTAGGCCCTGCTCCTCACACACCCGAACTAACTAAAAAAATCCGGCTAAGGACGTGTTCCTACGTGACACAATGTCGGCAGGCTGACCTGTGTCGGCAGACCATGTACCTTTCCTGATCTTGGCAAGATCATTTGGGGACATGGGGGTATGCACCTTGTGAGTCTCACTCAACAAAGCACCAAACCTAGCCTGAAGACCACGGACATACTTCTCCTGCCCAACCTCGAGCCACCCACCCTAACGCGACCTGCGAACCTCCACACCAAGGTACATAGACACCTCGCCGAGATCCTTCATCTGGATTTGTCGGCAAGGGTTTTCTTGGCCTGATCAATCAAGTCCAAGCGTGGAGAGTCCAGTAAAAGGTTATCCACATACACCAGCACATACACAGGGTCCTCATCCACGAATCGGATGTACAGAGCCTCGTCACATGCACTGCGACTTAACCCTGCAACTACCAGTGTGGCCCCAATCTCCTCGTTCCAAGCATGAGGTGATTGCTTGAGCCCATAAATGGCCTTTTACTGGCGGTACACCCTACTTGTACCATCATCAAAACCCTCCAGCTGCCTCACATAGACCTCCTCCCGCAGGGGTGCATTCAAGTAGGCATGGTTGACATCCTCCTGATGTACATGCTAACCTCGTACCGCTGCTTCTGCAAGAAGCACCCGACCTTAAGCCAGTTTGCCGACAGGGGCAAACACCTGATCATAATCCTTGTCAGGCTCTTGGGTATAACAGCAACAAGGCGAACCTTGTGCTCTACCACCTTGTCCTCCTGATCCGTTTTCCGGCGGAAAACACACGTGATATCAATGGCCTTTTCTGTCACCGATCGAATTTCTTGAATTTCTCCCGATCCGCTTATCTCATGGCGACGACCTCAAGGCAAATGTTGTAGATCGTATTGAGCTCTTTCCAACGATGTGATAATCATCTCCAACGCGCTTGAGAGAAGATGCCGCTCTTCTCGTCCTCCCAAGCAAATCAACACTTCATCCAGCGTGTTTCTCCTTCCCTTCACTGATTCCACGTCCAAGGTCTGCCACGACAATCTATGGTGCGATTTCCGCAACCCTTCGTGAGAGGTGGAAGCTCTTCTGCTTCCACCAAGGAATGAGACTCTGTAGGGGGGGATGCTGATGCAGGTGCAGGTGTAGATACTCTCATAATTCCAACTGTTAGGTTATAGAGAGAATTAATGACTCAGGAAAAGTGCTCACCGGGCCTGGTTTCCTCTTGGGATCTCCTTAAAGCCCCCCAAAAAAAAGAAAAAAAAAGGGGGGGGGTACAAGAGTAGGGATGTACCCTCTAAGAACTGACCTACTAGGCTAGATACAAATATAACCTAGCTAAACTAAAATTATATTTGTTGACACACCCCCTAGCTTAGATAGTGGCAGTTCATAACAAGGAAATGTACACAAGGGCAGTACTACTCTGGTGAGGGTAACAGGACAACTCAGGGCAGCACTACTAGTCTGGCCACTTAGACAAGAGGCCACAAGGCCAGTCAAGGCAAGCAGAGCAACAAGTACAAGCAGGTATAGTATGGCTCAAGATACAAGAAACGGTCCTGCTACAGAGGCTAGACCAAGCTGAGTACAGAACCGCTGATGGTCCCGAGGCGCAAGTGCCTTGGTGAAGATACAGTATCAGCGGTGTTGGATTCTGAGGCCAATTGTACCATACGAACTTGACCGCGCTGCTGCAACTTACGCAGCAGGAGGTACGGCAGCTGGATGTGCTTCGCCATACCCTCAAGTCGAGCCTCCTGAGACAAGAGGCCCATGGCCCTGTTGTCAGCAAACAGGACCGCGGCAGAGCTAGGCTGTTCACCTAAGTCTGTGAGCAAGAACGACAGCCAGCGGAGCTCCTGAGCGGCCATAGCTCCAACGTAGATATCTGCCTCACAGCTAGACTGAGCTACAGACGACAACCTGGTGGACCTCCATGAGACTGCACCAGCACCAAGACTAAAACAGTAGCCCTGAGACGACCCGAGCCTCTCCAAGTCGTCAGCCCACGACACGTATGTGTGTCCGGTGAGCACCACTGGCTCCCGTCCTCCTAGCGCAAACCCCAGTCCTGATCTACTCGCCAGATACCGCAGTACCCTCTTGGCAACCGACCAGTGGACTGGTCGGTGCCTGCATGTCGCAACAAAGCGAGCCAGGAGACTGAGAGGGTACGCTAGATCTGGTCGAGTGCAGGTCAACTGGTACATGAGGCACCCCACAAGCTCTGCGTATGGACCACTAGCCTCGACCGGCTCAGCTGGAACAGGAGAAGAGAGCTTGTGATCCACAGGTAGAGGAGTGGGTTGTGTTGAGGAGAACTGGAGACCGAACCTCTGGAGGGTCTGCTGCACCATATGGGACTGGGAGAGTGTGATCGTGCGAGCGGTACGGTCACGAGAGATATCCAATCTCAGATAGTGCCTTAGCTCCCCTAAATCTGTACAGGTGTGTCTCCTAAGTAGCTCGGCCTTTATTGAAGCCAGTGCGACTCTGTCAGGAGTAGGAAAGATAAGATCGTCTACGTACACTAGGATGTAGAACCGGGTTTGACCCGAGCGAACAAAGACAGAGGGGTCAGCAGAGGACAGAAAGAACTGCAGCTCAGCAAGAGTGGTGCAAAGCGTGTCGTACCACTCATGACGTGCCTGACGAAGGCCGTAGACAGGGCGGCGCAGGCTCTACTGGGTCCTAGGTGGGAAGGACGCAGAGAAGCCTAGTGGGTGCCGGAGGTAGATCTGCTCGTGCAGACTACCCTGCAGGAAGGCTTTGGAGAAGTCGAGTGAGTGAAGCTTGTAGTCACGCTGCGTAGCTATGTGGAGAAGGACCCGAAGAGTAGTAATCTTCGGGGTCGGGAAGAAGGTCTGGAAGAAGTCCACACCCTCACGCTGACTGAAGCCTCTAGCCATATAATGCACCTTGAACTCCGGCGGCTCTCCATGTGCGCACTTCACCCTGTAGATCCACATGCATTCGACTACATTCGCCCCAGGCGGGAAAACATCGTTGACGTAAGTGCCCGTGGATCTGTAGGATGCCATCTCAGCCTCCATGGCCTGTATCCACTGGGTTGCCCAGGGCCCTGACACCGCCAAGAGCGCGGAACAGGGATGTCGAGAGAGTATGGGTCGCCCTCTCAGGATACAAGCATGGAGCAGAGATGGGGAATAGCGGCAGCAAGGTAGGCCAACTCGTAGTGCCTGTCCTCTAGCACGTCGCTGCCAAGGGCAGCTGCACCCCCGAAGGACGGAGGACGAGCAGTACCAGAGACCAGAGCAGCAATGTAATCAAGGCGGTGGCTAGCAGCAAAGTCAGCGTCAGCAGTGACAAGCGCACAGACAGACTTAGGAGGAGCACTAGGGTCAGTGATAAGCTACGCAAGCAAGCGCGAGAGGGTAGGACGAGCTGTACGAGCAACGTCAGAGCGAGGAGGGGGGAGACTGCGGGAGCGACGATGGAGGAGGTAACGGAAGCACAGGGACCGGAGAAGCATGAGAATGGAGGACCATAGGGTGGACACTATGACAGGGAGAGACAGGACGAGCACAGAGGGGCGGCGGACTGAGTGGGGAAGAACTGGGGACTGGGGATGACGGGGGGGACAAGTCAGGGAACGGAGGGGAGCGCGGGGGAAAACGAGCCGGAGAGGAGTCCGGAGGAGGGACGTAAACAGGGTTATGCACCGGAGGGGGAATGGGTGGGCAGACAGGGGAACCTTGAGCAAGACCAAGGAGATGAAGGGAAGACTGCGGCTGCTCCTACGGCGGCGATTGTGTCTGCTGCTGCGGCTGCTACTGCTGCTGGGGATGCTCCGTGTCCTCTCCAGGATCTCCAGCGACATCGCGTCTGCCACCGGCACTCCAATATACAGCATCCCCAAGACTAGCACCCTCGGACGCACCACCCACAGAACCAGCACCCCCAGAACTCGCACCCCCAGAACCAGCACCCCCAGAACTAGCACCCCCAGAGTCAGCACCCTCAGTACAGGCCGCACGCCAGCGTGCGTTGAGGAAGCGGAGATGCTCAACTATGTTTGCTACAGTGGTGAAGGACGTCAGGTTGGGGGGGAAGAAAGGGAGGAGGAGACGACCAAGAGTGGCAACCGACAGTGTGGAGTACCTAGCGAGGATAGATAGCCAGAGGGAGCGGGCTGACGCGATACCCACAAAGTGGGAGTGCTCGTCAACCGGCAGGCACCTGAGGATGACGACACGAGCAGTGGTGTCGCGGGACACCTAGACAGAGTAGGCAGTACAAGCAGCAGCATGCACAGCTTGCTGCGGAGGCATCGCGTGAGCCTGGAGGGAGCTCACAAGTAACGTGGGCGTCCAGGGACTCGTCATCGACGCGCTGACTCTTGAGCTGCAAGAGAACCGCCTCCTGTTAGGTGGCGAAACCGACCGCCCGGCACCTCCCCATAGGCATAGAACGAAGACGCTGGGCGCGCCATGCTACTGTAGCAAGTGTGGTGGCAGCTGCGGTCGTGAAGACGGAAGCAACAGAGGCAGTGACAGCGGCGGCAACTGCTACAGGGGCAGCAAGAACAGGTGCTGCAGTGGGAGCCAATGGTAGAAGTGGCTGCGAGCTGGTGGCAGGGTGGCGACGGCGGCGAGCCAGCGGCGCGCTGGCTGGCAGCGGTGACAGCGCGGCTGTAGGCTAGCCGCGGTAGCGGTGGCAAAAGCGGCCGCAATTGGCAGCTGCAGCTGCGGCAGCGGCAGTGGCGGTAGCGGCTGCGGCAGTTGCAGCTGCAGCAGCGGTAGTGGCGGCAGCGGCTGCGGCAGTGGCAGCGGTGGCAGCGCAAGCGGCAGCAGTGGCAGCAGCAGCGGCGGCAGTGGCTGCGGCATTGGCAGTGGCGACTGCGCAAGTGGCGGCAGTGGCAGTGGTGACAGCGACTGTGGCTGTAGCAGCGGCGGCAGTGCAAGTGGCGGCAGCGGTAGCCGTCGCAGTGGCAGTGGCGGCAGCGGCTGTGGCACTGGCAGCGGCGGCAGCGCAAGCGGCGGCGAGCCGGCGGATGCGGCTGGCGACGAATTGGTGAGCGCTGCTGGTGGCGAGCGGGCGAGCCCTGCTGGCGGCTAGCTGGCAAGCTCTGTTGGCGGTGCGCTGGCGAGCTTTGCTGGCGGCGAATTGGCAATCTTTGCTGGCGGCTAGCTAGCAAGCCCTGCTGGCAGCTAGCTGGTGAGCCCTGCTGGCGGCTAGCTGGCGAGCTGGCGGGTTCTGCTGGCGGCAAGCTGGCGAGCTATTGTAGGCTAAGAGCAACCTGCAGGGGTGAAATCGTAGGCTAAGGGGTGAAACAGCAGGCTGGCTAAGAGGGAACTGGTGGCTAGCTAGTTAGTGAGGGAGGGATCGAGTTGGCTGGCTGGCCGGCTAGGAGGCGTACGAAAAATGAGCGAGTGCTAGGGGGGGGGGGATCTACGAAGCACGAAATATGAGAGCAGGATGTGTGGAAAAATAAATAAATAAAAAATCGATACACTAGTGGAAGCGTGAGATGCGGAAACTACCTAGCTCTGTACCATGTTAGGTTATCGAGAGAATTAATGACTAAGGAAAAATGTCGAGGGGTACAAGAGTAGGGCTGTACCCTCTAAGAACTGACCTACTAGGTTATATACAAATATAACATAACGAAACTAAAATTATATTTGTTGACACCAACACCCCCTTCCCGCAACCCAGAAAGTGCGAAGGTTCCTGCCATAGATTTTACCTGAATTTAGCGGGTGTGTCAGAAAACTAGCAAAAGAAATTAGCACTCTTAACATTATAAGCTCAAAAGTAACTCTATTTTCTTGGCACGCCGCAAATGTTACCCTGTATGGACATTGAACATCGTGACCTGTCCGAGTCAATGTTTGCAGTAACTCGGCTAAAAGTAACTTTGTACCCGAATCCAGATGAAACATAAATCAACTACCCTGAAATCCGGACGAATCAGTGTGTATGGGGGTGGGGAATCCGGGACAAACAGAGTTCAAAAAAACCTTAACGTGAGCCCTGGTATGGGGTGTGGTGCGCGGATTGGATTGATTAGCGTTGTTTCGGACAGATCAAGACACTCGATCGGTCCGCTGAAGGATGCCTCGTTACACATTGAAGGGAAAGAGGGAAGCGAGAACTGTAGATAGATGCTGCTCATATCAAGTATTCTAGCTATGTGATTTGATGATGCCTCCAGGGCTTGTGCTGGGGGCAGCCATACAACAAGCAAAGGATCCCTTTCCTTGGAGTTTCTCCCTTTTCCACTCAATATGATTCTCTCCATGGACTCCTGCTTGCTGCACCGTAGCAATGATGCTGCCAATGGGCTAAGTTGCTAAACAATATAAACCTTTCCATGCATTTGTTTGTTTACAAATCACTTAGTACGGACTGTGAGTTACCCTGTACGACCGCACTAAAGAAACACTGAATGAACATATGGGGCACGTGTCATAAATTCACCAGTCCTAATGTGAGAGTACGACCCCGTTACACCAATTTCCCCTTTCCATATTTCCTTTCTATTTCATTCCTCTTTTTATCCTCATTCATTTGGTCTTTATCCCATCTCATTTGGTTTCCTATTCCTCCTTTTCCATTATCCTTTGGTTTATCCTGTTATTATAATTATATCACCGACCAGGCTCGGGATGTACTGGCGCGCTATATCTAGCGTAATCCTGCCGTAATCCCTTAAAGCCAATAGCCTCGCGTGGCTATACGCATGGTGATTCTATTTCTAGAAGGGTCTATTCCCTTTGGATAGGATAAACATGGTTACCTGATGTAATCTGGAAGTATAAAAGCCCCTTGTACTGATTGATAGTGCAACATTGAGCAAACCTTTCCTCGGGCATTCGATCCTGTGACACTTGGTATCAGAGCCAAGGGTTCAGCTCAACGCTTAACCGCTGGGCCCCCAGGAGCAAGCGGAGGATGGAGTCGAAACTTCAATTCCTGTAAGTACAATGCACTTTCATTTAAGTTTCGACGTTCCTCTCGCAGTTGCACCTGGGGTCCCCTTCGAAGGCGAGATCCCTCGCCAACCGTTCGATGGAATACATCGACGGTGCCGATTTTTCGCGGGGGCAAACGGCCTCGACCTGGCGATCGCGTCAGTTCCGGCGGAACACTCCCTGCGACATTCGGAGAAGTACGCAGTTCGCGACGACACTTGGAGTTGCGCGGAACTCTGCGGAGGTTCGACCGACGACATCCGTCCGATGGAGATTCGACGCTTCGGATCGACCGAGGCGAAAACGAAATCCTTCTGAGCGAGTTCGAGTTTCAGCGCGAATGGGAACGGGACCTCGCAAGCCGCGAAATTCTTCGGAGCGTTGGATCGATCGACAGCCGACATCGACGACCGAGAATTGCTGCAGGAAACGAGTCAACCCGTACACTGAAAGCTGCTGAACGCGACTCAGGAGTATCCTCAGATCGCTTGGAGTTTGGACCGTCGGATCGACTTCTACTTCAACGGGCGAGATGGAGCGTGACTTCTGCACGAAGGGAGAATGACGCGCAGAACAAGAAATCAGCCGCTTTCGACACCGCTGACATCATCTGGACAACCAGATTCGAATTTCTTCATTTGGTGACGAATTTGGCGCGTAAATCATCTGCAGAGTCAGAAATCTGCCGAAGAATTACCTACTTGGTAATAGCTGCAAGCAGAAAAATGACAGGAGAACGTGGATCGTCGGATTGGTGCGGAATCAACGGCACGAATACAGCAGAGACTACACTATGGGAAATCATCATGATGGAGACAACATTCGTGACCACCGACTGCACAATCGACGCATCTTCTGACTGGTGTCGATAACGATCGAGTTATTTTGACGAAGTCATCTTCGTTAAAAATGGATCGACATCAACACAGCGAATCTTCACCCAGGAAAAACAATGAAGCTGCGTGAAGACATGTCCTCCATCCATGAGACACTTCTTCATACAAATTGATCGACAACCTATGGGATTGCAGAGAAGTAGCTGTTTTCTCTTGCAATGCTCCCAAGTTCAAGTTGCTGCGAAGGAGCAGATTTCGCACGCAACGCTGACGCAGTGAACCCGTCTCGTCAAGGCCAGCGAGACACTACTTCGTAACAGGAGCTGAACGATTCGTCTTCATCAAGAATCTCAGCCATCCGAAGTGATTGATTGGAGCAGTCTCAACATCAACCTCACGAGGCGACACACCAATCATGCGTCGCGATTCCAGGTGTTAATGACTTGCGTGGAAGAAAATTCCGTGCATGTCACGATGCTTGACAGATTGAGGAGTAATTAACCTCTAATCCTGCAAGTACTCGTTCACTAGCGACCCTACGGCACATGCATTGGAGGCGATTCTACTAGAAGCCGGAGCGTTACAAGCACCAACGTAACTTCGACGATTCAGGAGAACGTCAAGCAACACGAGGTGTCAACAAATGAGGGAGATGCGGACTACTACAACACGATCACGCGTTCTACCGACCGTACATCGGAGGCACGGATGAGCATTCCAGGAATTGCCACCCGTGGATACATTGAGGGGAGAAGCAAATTTCTCTTCATACCCTCAAATGAAACAATCACCGGCAGCAATGGAGCAACACATGTGTACTAATGTGCACGTGTTCCTGGTAGTTACGCCTGTTACACCCATCAGGAACACTCTACTGGAAGGGGGAGTTGATGGATTCTCCTTCAACCGGTACGAGTTGAGAGAATTCTCTGCCACAGCTGCCGCCGTCGCCATCGTCGCAACCGCCGCCGCCGCCGCAGCAGAAGACTCGACAGAACATTCATATCCAAACCCTGATGGATGATTCTCCGCTCAATGGAGATAACACTGGATTATATTCCAGTATGATCGTAAAGTCCCGGCCAGGCACAGTACTATGATTTCCAGCTAGTGGGGAGGAGATACCACTATGCGAGGAAACAACATGGCAATGCCATACACCCTCAAGAGCTGAAGATATTTGCTCGTATGGGGATGGGAGGACCACGGTACGCTACCGGTATACAGTCCTCATGGCCTATGGCTTTCCTTAAAGTCATAAAACCTGCGTCACAACCAATCCATCACCAGCACCACCTCCACGGAAGCAGATAGGCGTGGAATGGAGCGCCGACGCCACTCCGGATAGTGGACTCCGCGTATCTCCAACAACACCCCTGTTTGCCGAAATGGAGCAGACTTCAACACTGATGCTGGATAGCTGAGACATCTTCTACATCAACGCTACTTCAAGGACAGTGACAGAATGAGACAACACATGATGGCACCAGAAGACCTATCCCAATATGTGCGCCCAGACACTGATGCCTACCGATGGCCTCCGTGCTAAACTGGAAGTGCAAAAGGTCATACTGGATTGGCTGTCATCAATGCCCATTTGGAAGTGGGAAAGGATTACTTGGGAATACCCATAATATTCCCAAATGTCCTAACCCATCACCATGGGATATCTACGCAGCTGAGATTCCTTGCTTGAGCAACCATCGAGGGAAACTACTTTGGCGCCGATTCTGGAAGTTACCAGCTCCGCGTTTGTGGTACCAACCCCTCGCATGGTTCTGAACACAAGGGATACGCTGAGCAGCACTTGGCATGTGCTGTTGTACTCAAGGCAGTGTGATTAGCAGATCGCGTGGTGGATAGAGTTACTACTCGTGATTCTGCTCTCCAATCCGCAGCACTACGATGCCCAGTGGGTACGACTCGCGACAACAATACGGCATGGACCATCATTCGACAGAAGCTGCATGTAACGGATACAACACTGCTACAGAAGCAGTACTATGACTGCCATACCACCAACACTTGGTGATCTTCACACGTGGACCAGATGCGGGTAACAGCATGCACAGATCGGACAACATAGCCACTCATCTGCATGTTACAGCACACTGTTCCAACCATTCACATCTCCAACTCCGACTTGCATCTGCCCTGGAGTTTGCCTACAAGTATGCTCCTGACGCCGCTACTGGACAGACACTGTACTTCCTCTATTACGGACGCCACCTGACCACACCATCACCATGGGAGACCGAGTACTGCTCGACACGCGCAATCTTGATATCGGTCATCTTCCATCCAAACTACGACCTCGCTTCAACGGGCCTTTCCTCTTTGAAGCAACGGTCACTTCATTCACCTTCCGCTTCCGCCTACCAGCCACTTGGAAGATCCATACCGCCCTCCATACCAGCTTCTTAAACCCTATCAAGACCAAAAACGCTCTACACCGAATGCCAGCCACTGTCGTCGCCCGTGTTCATCCACGACATGGGACAACTACGTACTTGGATACCGTCATCGTCAGACTGGCACTCAGGAGCTTCTTCTTTGCTGGAAGGGTTATGATACTTCTATGGCTGCGTCTCTGAATCCGACATGGGTAACGCCCGTCGTCCTCTTCGCGACTACCTTGTCAAGCAGGGTGTTACTTCTACCACCCAGCTTTGAGGGGGGGAAGTGTGAGAGTACGACCCCGTTACACCAATTTCCCCTTTCCATATTTCCTTTCTATTTCATTCCTCTTTTTATCCTCATTCATTTGGTCTTTACCCCATCTCATTTGGTTTCCTATTCCTCCTTTTCCATTATCCTTTGGTTTATCCTGTTATTATAATTATATCACCGACCAGGCTCGGGATGTACTGGCGCGCTATATCTAGCGTAATCCTGCCGTAATCCCTTAAAGCCAATAGCCTCGCGTGGCTATACGCATGGTGATTCTATTTCTAGAAGGGTCTATTCCCTTTGGATAGGATAAACATGGTTACCTGATGTAATCTGGAAGTATAAAAGCCCCTTGTACTGATTGATAGTGCAACATTGAGCAAACCTTTCCTCGGGCATTCGATCCTGTGACACCTAACCACTGGGACAAGAAGGAATCCTCAGGAGAGTTATGCTTCATATATCCACCTTCCCCAAGGAAAGCCTCCCTAGTACCCTCCCTAGAGAGAGAAGAGGTTCGACAGGGCTATCCCAGCGCCACGGCACACCCCCCCGCTGGGATAGTGTGTAAAAAAAAAAGGAACCCTGGATCGCCCTGATACCATATCATTAAGTCACCAGTCCTAACCACTAGGACAAGAAAGGATATCCTCAGGAGAGTTAGGCTCCATACAGTGACGGAAACAATTGTCCGGATGTTTTGCATTAATTAGGGTTTTTGGATTTTCCGACCACTATACATAAACTTTTAATGTTTTGTGGTGGTACGTTTTGGGAGGGGCACATAGTGGATGTATCTACAGCGCTAAACTCCATAATACTACACTGGATCTTACTTAGTGCTAAAAGATACACAAAGAGTACATCCGGACAACTGTTTCCCAGTACAAAGAGCAAACTTCCGAACAACGTTTCTAGTATTTAGTCCACCAACCCTTGGCCTTGATCACCACTCGCACCCTCCTATGCATGTTATCTACGAGGTTAGTGCAAACCTTTGCAGGGATCTTCTCACAATCTTCCTGGACCCACCCTTTTGCATAAGGGGGTGAGCACTAGGAAAATTGCGAAGGATTTGAGCGTATGCAAGAGTATTGTGCATGATTTCTTATTGAATGTGATCTCTTAGACTAGCCACGCAAAGGTGTGTCTTTTCATGAAAAGACGGAACCATTAGCCAATTGGCCCTGTCTTTTTATGGGTCGTCTTCGTCATACCGCTGCAGGGTAAAACCACGAACAGAGCTGCGAAAACTAGTGTATACACTGCGAAACTGAGGGTAACGTAGCACGGTCGATTATGCACCCTTGCACTTTAAAAACCACGCTAGGATCCCCAGGTCCGGTCACGGTGCAGAAGTCGAAAAAATCGCGACTGTTTGGGAAGAATATCCGGGTTGACTTCTGGTGAGGAAAAGGGTCACTCCAGCGCAACATACTCATGCTCCCCAAGCCATTCCAAGCCATTTGTCCCACCTAGGCTAGGAATTACTTGGAGAGCATGAGTATGTGGCACTGGAGTGATCCTCCTTCTCACCAAATCTCAAGCCAGATATTCTTCCCCACCAGTGAGGGCTTCTTTGACTGCTGCACCGTGACGAGACCCGTGGATTTTAACGTTATTCTAATACTGAAAGGGTGCATAGTCGACCGTGCTATGTTACCCAAAAATTTGCGGCGGATGCGCTAGTTTTCACCACTCTGTTCATAATTTTACCCTACAACGGTACGACGAAGACGACCCATGAAAAGACACACCTCAGCGTGGATATTCTAAGAGATCACATTCAATCCGAAATTGTGCACAATACTCTTGCATACGCTCAAATCCTTCGCGATTTTCCTAGTGCTCACCCCCTTATGCAAAAGGGTGGGTCCAGGAAGATTGCGAGAAGATCCCTGCAAAGGTTTGCACTAACCTCATAGATAACATGCCTAGGAGGGTGCGTGTGGTGATCAAGGCCAAGGGTCGGTGGACTAGGTACTACAAACACTGTTCGGAAGTTTGCTCTACGTCCTGGGAAACAATTGTCCGGATGTACTCTTTGTATATCTTTTGGCACGAAGCTAGATCCAGTGTATTATTATGGATTTTAGCGCTGTGAACACATCCACTATATGCCCCTCCTAAAGCGTACCACCATAAAACATTAAAAGTTTATGTATAATGGTCGAAAATCCCCAAAACCTTACTTAATTGCAAAACATCCGGACAATTATTTCCGTCATTGTATATCCACCTTCCCCAGTGAAAGCCTCCCTAGTACCCTCCCTAGAAAGAGAATGTAAAAGTGAACCACTTGTTTAGGGTGGCCAGGATATAGAGTTGGTGGAACCACAAGTAAAATTCAGCGGAAGACTTTACACCTTGTATTGGAAATGTCAAAAATGATAAGGACAATAATAATGGATAATATTGACACATTTATAGGCTAGGAAGTACCTATTCGGAATGTACCTGTTCGTAGTGTATCGCGACTATTCGCGTGACATGACTAGTGACTATTCGTGTGAAGCGCTTGATCTTCGGTCGTTCCTGTCTCTGGATAACGGATTGTACCATCGAAATATCCCTAGATACCAGAAGATTGCGCGAGGAGTTTGAACTCGAATCCTCAAGCATAGAAGTCGCGGCCATCAAAGTAAGTTGAGGTCTTCAGCTTGGAAATAGTTAGGAAATCTGCTTGATTTACAACAGTTTCTGCAGCGAATGGTCTTGCTCAGGGCTGTCGTTTAAAAAAAAAAAGCACCCTGAGCTGTCGAATGGAAAAAAAAAATTACCCTGAGGGCCTTGCGTTGGAATTTTAGCTTCCCTGATTTCTCAGTGTTCTGGAACTTACAACCCTGAAACCTCCAGGGTTGGCTAGCCACAAACAGGGTTGCATTGCTGAGCAATGAACGCGTTCAGGGTTGCTTTCAACACGAGGGGGGAATAAAAAATGGGGGGAAAAAGGGGAGGGAATCAAGGCGAGGGGAGGGGAAGTGCAAAGTTTGATGGAATTTCAGTTGACCACACGGGCAATAAAAAAACACCTGGAACACACGTCAAAGTTTTGAATGAGACTTTCACATATTTTTTTTAACTGCATTGGAATGAGAGTAAATTCTGCATTTTAAACATAGGGAAATTCTCGCCAGTTGCCCATTTGGTCAACTGAAAGTCTAACAAAATGTAACGGTCACGATCGTTTGCGATCATTTCGACAAATATCAATCGTTCGATGGTAGGTAGTGATTAACGTCTAGGATTTCCCAACCGGGGCGCTGCAAGGGCGCGAAATTTCTCCCACCGCCTTATGCCCCAGCTTCCCCCCTTCCTGTCATTTCGATTCCCCCCTTCCCCTCCATTTTCGATTCCCTCCTCCCCTCCGTTTCGATCACTTCCCCCTTCCCCTCCGTTCGCTTCCCCCATCCTCTCTGTTTCGACACCACCCCCCACGTTCCCCCCCTCTCCCCTCCGTTTCGCTTCCCCCGTCCCCCCCATTTTGATTCCCTCCCCATTTCCCCGTCGGTTTCGATTCCCCCTCCCCTCAGTTTCGATTTCCGTGGCAGTGCGATTTTACCCCCTCGATTTTTAGGAATGGCTTCCCCGTTTCCCAGATTTATCAACGCAAAACAAGGGTTGACAGGGTTGCTGGTAGGGGGGTGGCGAGCCCTGGTTGTGGGAGTGTGGGAGGGGGGATAACTTGTGTACAATAGGACTAAGCCGTTTTTTTTTTGTGCTGTCACTGCCTATCAAGACTTAATTAATTTTTGTGGGTTGTTGTTAGGTGTGTAGGGGGGATGTCTGTACGACACATGACTTAGCCGATTTTTGTGGGTTGCTTGGTGTGTGAGGGAATGTTTGAGGACTTCACCAATTTTTGTAGGTTGTTGTGTGTGGGGGGGAATGTCTCTGGAGATTGGGGACTTCGACTAAATTTCCGCATTGTGAGCTACATGGATGTCGCACTCAGGGTTCGTACGCGTTACTCCCTGAAAACTCAGTGTTGGGATAACGCAAACCCTGAAATTCAAAGTGTTCACAGACATACAACCCTGAAGAGGTTAGGGTTAAAAAAAGCCCAACCCTGAAAATTAAGGGTTGGCAAAAAAAAACCCTGTGAAATCAGGGAATCAGAGTAAAATACCCTGATAGCGACAGGCCTGGTCTTGCTTCTGCCATTTGATGTTGTTGCTGCTGTGGTGGTTGTTGTTGCTGTGGTTGAACAGGTCGCCCATGAAAGGCAAAAGACCGAGCAGATTCATCTCCAGGAGTTGAAGGCCTAGCGGCAACAGCTGACGAATTCGTAGTTGAATTTCCTGTCTTAGCAGCTGACATAATTATAGATCTATGTCTTTACGGTAGCTTAAGGGCGTAATCAAAATCGGCTTGTATCGGTTCCTATAACTCCACTAGCTCAGAACACCATGTAAAAGGGAAATACTTGTTTAGGGTGGCCAGGATCTAGAGTTGGTGGAACCACGAGTAAAAGTCAGCGGAAGACTTTACACCTTGTATTGGAAATGTCTGAAATGACAAGGATAATAATAATGGATAATACATACACATTTATAGGCTAGGAAGTACCTATTCGGAATGTACCTGTTCGTAGTGTATTGCGAGTCGCAACTATTCGCGTGACATGATTAGTGACTGTTCGTGTGACTGAGAGTGGCGTGACCCTTCGGGGGACTATACGCGCGAACCTACTGTTCACGCGTTTACTCGCTATTGCTGACATCATCACGCGCGCCATCCATTTGTTGTTTCGTCTGAAAACCCAGACCATTAGTTATTTCCCATCTGAACGTTAAGACCGATTATGTTTTTTTTTTTTTTTTTTTTTTTTTTTTTTTTTTTTTTTTTTTTTTCCATCTGCAAAATCAGACCAGGTGTAGTGTTTCATCTAAAGCGTCAGACAACGCGTATGTTTTCGTCTGGAACCGACAGGTTTCCCAACTAGGCTAGTTGGCAACAAGTCCACAGGCGATGGTCCCAAACTCCAAGCACGCGTAATTATGACTTCGCGTGAAACTCCCCTGCGTTGTCACACAACGCAACTTGGTGGCAGGATGACACGTCACGTCCTGCCACTCGGTGTCCTTTTTGTGTGCTTTCGACGCACCAGACAGGCAGTACATGGGCAGCGCCGCTGCTGACATGTATGTGGTCGGCGCGCATGACAGCTTTTGGAGCGCATTGTGCCTGGCATCTTCTTGCCAGCACATTGCCTGCACCATCAGAAATCTGGCTCGTGCGTCTCGAGCTGGCGTTGGGTTTCGTGATGCTCAGGAAAGAGAGCGTCACTTCCGTAGCACGCTCCCTGCATGAAAGCTGAGCCCATTCCCTCCTCTCGCATCACCTTTCCCTTCCTCCGGAATGCCTAGGAAGGCCCATTACACCCCTCTGTTGTCAAACAAGGCTCTCACAGCCTGCCGAGCATAGTAGTTTCTAGCTCCTCTATGAATGTTTCTGCAGCTCTGACTAGCCTTCAGTACGCGCCATGACGGCAGACGCAGGGGCTAGTGCCCCAGCGAGTAAGCCATGCTCGAACACCCCCCTCCCTCCCGATCCGAGTGCGCTTAGCGCACTGGATTTCTTGCGCCGCGGCGCACGCATTCATCCAGCCTCCTCAATAGCTACAGCAGCGGCATCAGCGAGTACACAACATAATGCTGCCGAACCACCGATCGCGCCATCTCATACAGCGGCTGCTCCTCCAGCGGCAGCCGCTGAACCTCCCGCGGCGCCTACACCCTCTCTTGTGGCGGACGGTACACCTGTCCCAGCTCCCCCACTTGCCGTGCCCTCTCCAATGGCCCACCATGCTCGTGTTGTGCCAGCTGGTCCTCTGGCTCCTGATCTACCTACAACACCTGCTGGTCAAGCGACTGGTGGTGACAGTGAGCCTCGCTCGTCACCCTCTTCAAGATGGCAGCCGTTCGACAATCTCATGCCTGATGTAGACGTCGAGACCTGGGTTGCCAGTCCTAGACCCGAATCTTCGCCCCTCTCGACGAGTACCTCTTCTGTACCTTCGTCTTCCGTCACCGCTACCGTCGTTGTGTCTCGCTCTCCCGCCGTGGTGGGTGGACCGGTCCTTCCTGTGCGTCGTCCGGGGAAAGCTAAATACAAGCAACGCAAGTTGTCCTTCGCCCGTCCTTGTCCAACGGTGCCTTCTGCAGCACCCGAGTCGCTTGCCGCAAACAGCTCCGACCCTGGCCCGTCGACGACAGCCGCGGGCACCGCTGGCCCGTCGACTACAGCTACAGAGGACGATGACACTGACGAAGGCCCGTGGCCAGTGACCATCGAGGAGCTGCAGCTGAAGTGCAAGGAACAGTGGCAGCGGCACTTCCCGTGGCTGGTTATTTCCGAGACTAGTGAAGGCCGCCCCTGCATTAAGTGCACTGTATGCATGGCGTACGGCCAGCCAAATTACCAGTACGGCCGTGATGGAGAGGGCGGCATCGACATACAGAAGCGGACGATGCGCAAGCATGACTACAGCGGGAAGCATGAAGCGGCCATGGCGGTGAAGGCTCACAGGGACGGCAAAGTGAAGAACCAAAAGAGTATTGTCGACTTTGAGGATGGAGACGAGGATGCTCGTCGTTTGAAAAGGCTCCTTGCGATTGTTCTCTTCATTTGCAAGTCTAACGCTCCTATTGTTATGTTTGTGTCCCTTGTTCAATTCATGGCAAAACAGGGGACACCCGATATGCCCCTGAAGGAGAACGGCACGTACTATTCCGAGTAAGCCGTTTGTCTTTGCCCGTATGCTCGACGCTACCTCTCTTGATGTGCCTTGTTCGTTTGTTTTATCCCGCCTGCCACAACTGATTCCCTCGTGCTTCTTCTCGCAAATACGGCTTTGCCCAGATGGTGGAAACCATGGTGCGTGCACATCAACTGAGGCACATCCTGGCTAGCCCCTTCCTTGGCATCCATTTCGACGAGAGCACCGACCGTCGAAGGGGGAAGCACATGATCGTCTATCTCACCTTCCTTCGCGACCGCAAAGTCGTCACCGAGTTCTACGCCCACCTGACTGTGGAGAAATGCGATGCCGCGTCACTACAGGCGGTCTTGCTCACTCACCTTGAGGCAACGGGGATAAACCTGCAAAGGATTTGTGGCATCAGCACGGATGGCGCTAGCGTGATGACGAGGGCACAAACAGGGCTCGTAGCGCGGCTTCGAGAGCGGATCCCGCATCTCGTCAGCGGCCACTGCATCGCCCACAGGTTGTTGGTGCACCATAGTCATTTTTGCTTCGTTTTTTAATCGAACAGAATACTAATACCTTTGGTTTTTGCTTGGCAGGGAGGCGCTTGCAGCAAAAGACGCTGCAACCTCTTTTCCCGACCTTGTCATTGTTGACAAGGTAGTGCGATCATTGGCCGAGGTCCTCGGCCGTTCGATTGTGGTTCACAATCGTTTCAAGCAACTGCAAGAAGTGGTTACAGAGACTAATCTTGAGATGCAGGGTATCCACAACATCAGGTGGTTGTCTCGAGGTGAGGCAATCCAACGGCTTGTCGAGGTATTCCCCAATGCAATCATTCTTCTTTCAGAGTACAATCACCAGGCCTACCAAATGGTAATCAGTCTCAAATTCCACTTCCTCCTCTACTTCCTTGCCGACGTCCTGAAGGAGTTGAACATCCTCAACTTGAAGTTCCAGCGCCGACAGGTGAGGGGGAGACATTTAAGGGATTGGCAACTGTATGTATATTCCTGTTGTTTCCTCCCACCCGTCCCCACTCCCGCCTGCCCCTCTCCACCCTACCTCAGGTCGATGTTACGCACATGCTTCAAATGGTGGACAACACTAAGCTTACTGTGCGCAGGCGCTACATCAACTACGGTCAACACTTCGGACATGGGAACACTGCTCTTGTGGAGTTCATCGCCAAGCACACCGACATCCGAAACCGGCAGGTCACTATCCGGGGTGTAGACGCGGACGGGACGCCACTCATCCATACCTACGAGCTGCATGAGAATCCAATCCACGGCCAGCGGAGTGACGGAGACATGGGGTCGCTCATGGCCCTAGCAACGTCTTTCGTTATGAAGATGCTGAACGACATCGACTCGCGCCTGGCCGATCTTAGCAACCTCAACTGCACCAAGCTCTTTCCCCAGGGAGTCTACCCCAAGACGATTCAGAAGAGGGCACGGCGCTTTCCGCTGTGGCTTGGTGGTTTGCGGAAACTCTACAAGCGCGCCCCGGACGCTCCCGACACACTGCCAGGTTAGTCATCCTTTGCACTGTTGCATCATTTGCATGCTTTGATCCCAAGCTTGCACCTGGCATGCTTGCTAGTTTAGCATACCCCTGTTCTTTGACTGCTGAACGGTCTCGCCCTCCCTCTCATTCCATCTCCCTTCTCCATTGCACACTCCCGTCAGGGGTCAACTAGAGCAAGGCGGAGAAGGAGCTGACACAGTTCACGACCATTATGTCTGCACAACAGAAGGACTCTAGGTTCCTGGACGGCTTGAAGAACATGCTGGCCTCTCCTGACTGGGAAACGGCGTACCCCAACTTGGTGCTGGTGTGGATCGCGGTGGTAGTACTCCCTCTCAGCACGGTGGAGTGTGAGAGGGGCTTCAGTCGGCAGAACGTTATTAAGAGTTGGCTCAGAGGCAACTTGTGCGAGGCCAAGTTGTGCGAACTTCTCACTATCTCCCTGCTCGATTACGACATGGATTGGGACTCCATGGTGGCGAGGTGGCGGGGGGTGAAGAAGCGAAGGCCGGCAAAGGAGGTGGTGATGGTGCAAGCCGTGCGGACCAAAAAGCGCAAGAGATCGCCAGCGGCGAGGGCGGCAAAGAGGGCGGCAGCAGCAGCAGATGCAGCAGCACGACAGGCAGCGGCAATCGCTGAAGCAGAGGAAGTGCTCCAGGAAGAAGAGCCTGGACCTGCATACTAGAAGAGAAAGTCCAGAGGCAAGGCAGTAGCAGAAGCAGCAGCAGCAGCACCTGCAGGAGACTCTTGACAGTGAGGAAGAAGACAATCCCTTTGCTAGTGACAACGAAGAAGACTGAGTTTAAAAGGTGTTCATGAGGCTGATGATGGCAAATCCTGTAGGTTAAGTAGCTCAATAGGATAGGTACGAATGTCGTTGTTGTAGACGTATGAAGATGTATGTGTTGTTTAACTTGAACAAGAGATAGTAGACACTGTGCAATTTGCTTAGCTAGACTGATCCCACCATTTCAGATGGAAATACAGACGGTGCAAAAACTTTCATCCGAAGGTGCAGACTGGCTTTATGTATTCGTCTGAAACGTCAGACTCCACCAATTCTCCCGTCTGATGGTCAGACAGCGCACAAAAATCCGGTCTGAATGTCAGACGTCCCCAAATCCTAGCAAGAGCCCCTGGTGTCGCGCTACTAGTAAAGTCTAAGTGTTATATCAGGAATGCATAAGTAAACTATTGAGTATACTTCAACAGAGAAGAGGTACGACAAGGCTATCCCAGTGCCACGACAGCACGTCCTTAGCATCCACCATAATCCCCTGAATACAGACACCACACCTGGGACTACTGACAGCAGTATGCTAACAATGCTGGTGTGCACTTCCTCCCAGGTTCTCGATATGGAGACTTCCTCTAATCAGAACACTCCCTCATCTTGTGATCCTCACTAAGCTGAGAGAGCCCTACTGCATTATCAATTCTTTTGCAAGAGAATCTTCTCAATCTCCTCTAAGGAAAGCCCCTTCGTTTCAATCACAAAGGAGTGGACAAACGCCATAGAGATAAAGCACACTGCGCCAAAGAAAAGGTACACCCCGCTGACCCCAACCACTGCTGTTGCCGGAAGAAAAAAGCAGCCAACACAGAAGTTGCACACCTGAAAAGGTGCATGCGGAAGTCGCACATACAAACACAGCCCACATGAATGGGGGTGGTTTTTTTTTCCAATTCCCAAATACCCAGTCAACGCATGCGGAAGTCGCACGTACAAAGCCCGCGATAACCACACGGCTCCAACAAACAAGCAGAAGACTAGAGAGGTGGGAGGGCAGGTCAGCCAGCCATGGTTGACAATGCAACAAAGACGGTACTTCCCAATGAAGACATGGCATATTCGGAATGCCCATTTCTACCAGCTCAACGTACTGGTCTTTAGGTGTGTCTCATACTCTGAACCCGTCATACCCAAAGACCGTTGACCTTCGGCCTTGGCACAACAACATAAACGTTATCATAAGACCTTCATTCAACCTTTGAATGAGCCAAACAATTCAAACGTACCCGTAAGACCTTCGACCGTTGAACAGCCCAAACACTTTGAACGTACCCAACGACCTTTGACCTTTGAACAAGCCAGACAACATAAACACAACCAACCCAATGACCTTGGACCTTGAACAAGCCGGAAAATTCAAACATACCCAGTGGACCGCCATGCTGAATGCCACGCCTGTGGCGCGCACTTGCAGGGGGAATATCTCCGGGAGTAGCAGGCTGGGAATGGGGCCCACTCCACACGAAAAGGCCGTCACGTACCTGAGAGGTTGGGAACGAGAGGAGAGAGATTACACAGGGCACAGGTTGGTTTATCTTAGCTGGAAACGAATCCTCCCCTGCAGCGCGCACTTGCAGGGGGAATACCTCCGGGAGTAGCAGGCTGGGAATGGGGCCCACTCCACACGAGAACGCCGTGACATACCTGCAATAAGTAAAACAGAGGGGAAATATAGTGCGGACCATAGGCTGATTTTGACTTGACTCGCGAGTGCCGTGACATACCTGCTATGTGCAGAATAGAGGCGAAGATATTCTGCACAGGGTATATGCTTCTTCTGACTACTGCAAATGCAAGATGACATGAGCAGCAGAGACAGAAGTGGGCTTTGGTCACGTGAGGAGGGAGGGATGCCATGGTGCATGCATGGTAGCAATGGGCACATGCCATGGTGGTAGCATGGACACATGCCATGGTGGTAGCATGGACACATGCCATGGTGGTAGCATGGACACATGCCATGGTGGTAGCATGGACACATGCCATCGTGCATGCATGGGAGCAATATGGACATGCCATGGTGCATGCATGGTAGGGCGTGGGGTTGACTTTCGAGTCAACTAAAAAGTCACCTCAGCTCATCTCACGTGATCGTGCCGATGATTGAGAGCACTGGGGCGTGGGGCTGGAGAAACGGCAGGGAGAGGGCTGCAGAGAGGAAGCACATGGAACATCCCTGGTGACACGGAGGGAAGGAACAAGAGGGGAGTGTGGGGGGGAGGGGGGAGACGAGGGAAGAGCCCCAGGCGAGGAGGGTGAGAGGTTTTCATCTCATGGATGTGGGGAGAGGAGAAACGAGAGGCAGGGCGAGGGGTGCAGTCTGCAGAGACGAAGCACATGGAGAATTGGGGGGGAACTATAAGAGGGAAGAGTGCACTTCTGAGTCGACTCAAAAGGAGACGAAGCACACGGAGAATCCGGGGGGAACGATTAAGAGGGAAGAGTGCAGGGAGGGGGGAGAAGAGGGGTGGGGAGGGGAGGGACGAGAGAGGAGAGTGAGGGAAGTGGGGCATGAGTTGTAGAAGAAGAAGGGAGAGCTGAGGTGAGAGGAAGTACAGGGAGCAGTCATGACGACTGGGTGGACGGTAAGAGGGAAGACTTGTGGGGAAAAGGGGGGAAGTGGAGGGAAGTTCCAAGAGAGGGATGGGTTGAGCAGGGGGAATGGGGGGAATGGGGGGAAGACCCAAGAGAGGAGCGGGGGAGTTGAGGGAGTTGGGGGAGTTGGGGGAGTGGAAGGAGTGGAAGGAGTGGGGGGAGTTGAGAGGATTGCGCCACACTAATATAATAATTATAGTGTGGACGAGGCATGGAGAAGTCGGCTGAGCAGGGGGGACTACAAGCAGCGACTGGGGCGGTTGGTGCGACTGGCCGGCCACACTCAGAGAATGAAGTGCATGCGTTGTACCGTACTGCACCACACTGCACTGCACCGACCTGCACTGCACTGCACTGAGCTGCGCTGGAGCATACTATAACGCATAGCATTGCCTTGCACCGCAGTGTGCCGCGTCATACCATGCCAAGAAAGGAGAGCATGAGGAGGGGCTTCCTGCCTGCAGAGTCCACCAGACGAGCAGCCAGCAGCACCGCTGGTGGGGGGAAGCAGAGAGGGGGAAAACTGCTTCAGAGAGGGAAGAAGATCAAGAGAGGGGAGACGATTGAGCATGTTGATTGAACTAAGACGAAAGAGGCAAAAGAGTCTACCAGACAAGCCGCCAGCAGCACCGTTGGTGGGGGGAGATGGGATATGAGACATGAGAAAAAAATGGGGGAGAGGAGGGGGGATGGCAGGGAGCAGCCAGAAGAGATAACAAGACGACAAGAGTCCAGCATGAGGGGCCAGTGCGGAAGACATGCGAGGTTAAGTGAAGGCGCCTCACAACCTACCCGCTCCTCCCCCCCCCCCCACCCCCCCCTCTCCATCCCCCTTCCCAGCTAGCCTGCTTACCTGACAGCTTGAATAGCGCGATCAGCACCGAGGCAGCAATGCCTGATGTGTAACCCGCTAAACTAAAGACGTGCAAGAAGTGAAGGCGCCTAACAACCTACACCCAACCACCCCCCCTCCAGCCCTCTGCGCGCACCAGACAGCTTGAATAGCGCGATCAGCACCGAGGCGCCAATGCCTGATGAGAAGCCAGCGGCGCGGAAGACGTGGGAGGAGAAGTAGACGACGGCGTTGATGCCTGCGAACTGCTGCAGGGCGAAGAGGGACGCTCCCAGCAGCACCGCTGCAGGGGGTGGGGTTGCCGGGGTAGTGGTTGGGAGAGGGGGTAGAAAGTAGACGACAAAGTTGATGCTTGAGAGAGAGCTGTTGCAGGGCGAAGAGGGACACGCCCAGCAGCAGCGCTGCAGGGAGTGGGGATGGGGGAGGGGGAAAAAGGTGCAGATGGTTGGTTTGAGTGCAGCTCAAGACACGTGTCGGAGGAGAAGTAGACGACGGCGTTGATGCCTGAGAACTGCTGCAGGGCGATGAGGGAGGCGCCCAGCAGCAGCGCTGCAGGGTGGTAGGGTTGCCGGGGTAGTGGTTGGGGGAAGATTTTTTGGGCGATTTTCGAGGCGATTTTTTAGGCGCCTCAAAAATCGACCCATCAGCAGTGCTGCAGGGGGGAGGGGGTGTCGGGGTAGCAGTTGGGGGAGGGGGGTAATTTGGTTTGGGGAAGCTCTAGAGCTTCCCTGGAGGGATGCCCTGGGAAAGCTCTACAGGGACACAAGAGGAGAAGTAGACAAGTGGGTTGATGCCTGAAAGCTGGTGCAGGGAAACGAGCGAGGGGACTCGGAGCAGTACTGCAGAGGGTCTGGAGGCGAGAATATGATACGTAATGGCACTGGAGGGGGTCAGGAGGCGAGAAAAATATACGTAACACTCGGCTTAGGGATATAGTGCAATTCAGCCGCTCGTCCCCTCAGATTAACCACACCATCCCCCTCACTCTTCCTCCTCCCCTTCGCTCGTTTCCAATCCCTCTCATCTCCTCTGCACCTCCTCACCTCGTCGGTATCTTGGATGGAGGAGAGAGGCAGGCGGCAGAGCACAGTTGCTGTTGCTGCCGCCGCTGCTGCTGTTGCTACTGCTGCTGCTGCTGCTGAGCAAAGGGGTGTGCAGCGTTCTAGCCCGGAGCGATGCTGAAGCTGACGCTGACGCTGAAGCTGACGCCAATGAGTGGTGTGAACCCGCTTTCTCAGTGGAGTGCGAACCTAGCGCCAGAGCCAGGGGAGTCGCTGATGCAGATGAGTGCGATTCTATCGCGCATGCATGGTGTGACGCCAGCGCAGGATGAGCTGACGTCAGCTCCAGCAGCACCTCTTCCGCCCCTTCAGTTCCTCGCAGGATCACTGCTGCCCGCGCTGCTGCCTGCATGCTGTGGTGCTGGTGCACGCGGGAAGAGAAGGGGAGAGCGGATGGGAGGGGATGAGTGCGTGTGTGCGTGGCTTCTGTTGCTCGAAGAATCACTGCTGCCCGCGCTGCTGCCTGCATGCTGCGGTGCTGAGGGAAGTGAGGAGAAGAGAGGATGGGAGGGCAGATAGTGTGTGTGTGTGTGTTAGTGTGCGTGTGTGGCGTTTGTTGCTCGCAGAAGCACTGTAGCCCATAATGCTGCCTGCAAGCTGTGGTGCTGATGCGTGCGGGAAGTGAGGAGGAGAGCGGATGGGTGTGGAGTGTGTGTGTGTGTGTGTGGCGTCTGTTCCTCTCAGAAATACTGCTGCGTGGGGTGCTGCCTGCGTGCTGTGGTGCTAGCACAAGCAGGGTATGGTCATGCGCAAGGCGAGGGCAAGACGAGGGGAAGGGGAGGGGAAGGGGAGGGGAAGGGGAGGGGAAGGGGAGGGGAAGGGGAGGAGAAGGGGAGAGGAGGGGGAGGGGAAGGGGAGGGGAAGGGGAGGGGAAGGGGAGGGGAAGGGGAGGAGAAGGGGAGAGGAGGGGGAGGGGAAGGGGAGGGGAAGGGGAGGGGAAGCGGAGTGGAAGGGAAGGGAAAGGGGAGGGGAAGGGGAGGGGAAGGGGAGTGGAAGGGGAGGGGAAGGGGAGGGGAAGGGGAGGGGAAGGGGAGGGAAAGGGGAGGGGAAGGGGAGGGGAAGGGGAGGGGAAGGGGAGTGGAAGGGGAGGGGAAGGGGAGGGGAAGGGGAGGGGAAGGGGAGGGGAAGGGGAGGGGAAGGGGAGGGGAAGGGGAGGGCAAGGTGGCGAAAAGAAGAGAGAGGGGTGCAGTTGCATGTGCTGCTGCCCCATGTGGTGGTGCTGGTGTGTTTGGTGGATTGATTTACAAGGGAAAGAAATGACACACACAACATCCTGGCAGCGGCCATACCGGCAGCAGGACGAGCACAGGGTGTATGAGAGCAATGCATTGCAAGAAAACAGGAATGGCATCCAGGTGACTCTTGAGTCGACTCAAAAGCCACGCCTGCAGCAGGAAGAGCATAGGGTGTTCCAGAGCAAAGCATGCTAGGGCGCATTGCTCTGCATGCAATGCACCCTAGCATGAACAGCATACACCCTATGCAAGCAAAAAAGGAACGGCATCCAGCATACCAGCAGCAGCCATCAGGGTGTCTCTGGTGCCACCAGTGCCGTGCCAAGCAGCAACAGGCAAGGGGGCACGCACCCCAGCAGAAACATGAGAGAGGGTGAGAAAGAGTGAGTCATAGAGTGAGATCAGAAGGGGAGGGAGGCAGCGCGCGTGCACAGCATACCAGCAGCAGCCATCGGGGCGTCTCTGGTGCCACCAGTGCCATGCCCAGCAGAAGGAGGCAGGGGGGCACGCAGCCCAATAGGAACATGCCACGCCACCTGTAGGTGTGGGAGTGCGGTAGGTATAGGAGTGCAATGTGGTGCAGTGCGGTAAGTGGCAATGCGGTGCAAGGTGTTGCTGTGTGCAAGCAGCAGGGAAGGGCGCACTCAGTCCAATAGAAACATACCAGGCCACCTGCAGGAAAGGGAGTACAGTGAGGTGCAATGCGGTTCTGTGAACAAGAGGCAGTGGTGCTTTCTATGGGGAAGGGGCAGGGGGGCACACAGAGGAAAACATTCCAAACCAGCTGCAGGTATAAGAGTGCAGTGAGGTGCAATGCGGTACTGTGAGTGAGCATGAGAACCAGCTCCACCACGCATCAGACCTATCCATCCCACCAGCTACAACCTCACTAGCTGTAAGATGCAACCACACTTAATCTCTATCTCCCTATCCATCTCGCCAGCTACTTCCCTACCACCCTTCACGCAATGTGACTAACAGCCAAGATTTATCATTCAGTAACTCTTAAAACCCATCCATATATGCTAAGCTCTTCGTATACCCTCACACCCTCACCAGCCGTGCTTGTGCTCTAGCGGTAGGCCCACCAGCAGTGCAGAAAAGACGCCAATGCTTGTGGACAGCTGAGCCAGAGTGTTAGTAATTTCGTTTTGAGACGTCTCAAAACGTAACACCCTCACCAGCTGTGGTGCTGCTCTAGCGGCAGGCCCGCCAACAGTGCAGAGAAGACCCCAATGCTTGTGGACAGCTGGCCCAGAGCGCCCCATGAGCCACGGGAAGGCGTGGGGGTCACCTGCAAGCACAAAGATTGGAAAGGATGGGCGCACGAGAGAACGGGGGGAAGAGTGGTGGCCTTGAAGGCAGAAAAGATTCCAGTGCTTGTGGACAGCTGGCTGGACCAGAGCGCCCCGGGTGCCACGAGTAGATGTGGGGACCACCTGCAAGAGCGCCCCGGGTGCCATGAGTAGATGTGGGGACCACCTGCAAGAGTAGGTAAAGACGGGTGCACGAGATAGTAACAAGGCGGCGAGAGGTAGCCATGAAAGTAGAGAAGACGCCAGTGCTTGTGGACAGCTGGCTGGGCCAGCGCGCCCCGGGTGCCATGAGAAGGCGTGGGGGTCACCTGCAAGCATAAGGTTGGGATAGAGATGGGCTGCGCACGAGAGAACAGGGGGTTGAGAGGTAGTCAGGAGCGCGGCAAAGATGCAAGTGCTTGTGCACACGTAGGCCAGAGCGCCCCACGTGCTACGAGTGGGCGTGGGGATTCCCTGGGCGAGGGGGGAAGGAGGGTTGGGGGAAGCGGGGAGGGGAATAGTCAAGGTGGGGAACACCAAGGGAAAGGGACACTGCAGAGGCGCCAGCACTGGAGGGGAGACGAGACAGATGGCGAGCTAAGCCTTCACACCCACATTCTCCCGTTGTCCAGGTGCCACGGGAGGAGGTGAGGGTCAGGTGCAATGCACGGGCAATGTCAGTAACTTGGACCAATGGTAGCTTCAAGAGCACCTCAAATTAAATACAGAGCAAGGCAGCTGATATGGCACCTCAATAACAAAGGAAGCTTATTATATGGCACCTCAATAACAAAGGAAGCTTATTATATGGCACCTCAATAACAAAGGAAGCTTATTATATGGCACCTCAAATACAAAGCAAGGTAGCTGATCTGGTACCTCAGTTACAATGTAGGCGGTTTCTGTAGTACCTCAGATATGTAGAGAGGAACCGTGCCAGATACGACCCCAAGGCCGACACCAACAAGAGCACGGCCAATCACCATGTGCCACGTGGCAGATGCTGCAGCACTGTGCTGCAGAGGGTGGGAGGGAAGTTGAGTGTTGAAACGAGTGAGTTGCAATGCAGTGCAATGTGGTGCAATGGCGGTGCATTGAGGCACAATGGGGTGGAGCCAGCCAGGTGCAATAGGCATGCAACAAGGTGAAGAGAAAGAGAAAACAGAAGCGCGGGCGAGGGAGGGACCAGGAGAGACGATCATGATAGGACCAAACTTGGAAGTTGGATCCAACACAAACAGACATCCAGATGAAAGGACGGAGGTCGCCATTATGACTCTGCCTTCTTCCTGCCCTTTACCCCTCCCTTCCTTCCCCCCCACCCATTCCCCCCACCCATTCTCCCCACTCTTTCCCCCTTCCTTTTTCCCCTCCCCTTCTCCCCTCCATGAACCCCCTCCTGTTCCCCCTTCTCTTTCCCCTTCCCCTCGACCCCCCTTTCTGTCTGCACGCACCTGAGCAGGGAACCAGCAACAAAAGGCAGGGCGGCAATTTGAAACGCCCGCCTCCTCCCGGCAGCGTCAGCAAGCCATCCCCCCAGCGGTGCCCCCACTGCTGCTAGTGCCAAAGGGGCACTCACCACCAGCGCTGGACGGTGGGGAGAGAGAGAGGGGAAAAGAAGGAAAGTTGGCGAGGGGGAGAGGGGGGGGAAGGCAGGAGATCGGGTTTCAGGGAGTGCGGGGTGAACGGGTGGGCGACAGCAAGCCATACTCAATGGCGGGGAGGGAGAGGGGGGCAAAAAACGGATGGGGGGAGGAAGGGGCACTGGGGGCGGGGCGGGGGGAGGCTGATCTGGGTGGGTGTTCTGATTTAATGTGGATGGAGGACTGACTGACTGACAGTATAAAACGTGGTGCAAGGGCAGAGAGAGACAGTAACTGCACTAAATGCTGCCATGCTACTGCCTCACATGCTGCCATGCTACTGCCTCACTTGCTGCCATGCTACGATTGCCTCACATGCTGCCATGCTACTGCCTCACACGGTGCCATGCTACTGCCTCACATGCTGCCATGCTACTGCCTCACATGCTGCCATGCTGCTACTGCCTCACATGCCATGCTACTGCCTCACATGCTGCCATGCTACTACTGCCTCACATGCTGCTATGCTACTGTCTCACATGCTGCCATGCTACTGTCTCACATGCTGCCATGCTACTGCCTCACATGCTGCCATGCTGGTTGCAGGTTGGTGCAGGTCGGCAAGAAGGAAGGAGAGAGAGGCGTTGATGACACTGGGGCGAGGGAGTGGAGGGGGGTAAGAGATGGGATGGAAAGGGATGTGATTGAATAAGACGCGGAGGTATCGGAGGGAGATATGAAAGGAGCGAAAGAGTCGTTAGTATTGTGGAGAGGCAGGGAGAGGGAGACGCAGGGAGGGGGAGACGCAGGGAAGGGGTGGGGGGAGGGGATGGGAAACGAGAAGGGGGGGGGTGTGTAGAAGGCAAAAGTTGCAGATGAACAGGAATGGAGTGAAAAGTGGTACAGAGAAGTGCAGAGCAGTGGAAATGACCAGGCCAGTGAAGTGACGCGTTTACCTGACATGGTAACCGAAGGAAAGCGCGCCACAGCAGGCAAAGAGAACTGGCAGCGCCACCCCCACCCCTCCATGCCGCCCCTTCCCCACCCCTCTCCTCCCCAGTCCGTAGCTCCCCCCTCCCAACACACAGTTAAAGAAAGAGCCTTTGGGCTCTCCTGCTAGACAAAAAAATGGCTCTGTGCCTGCTCCAGGGGGTGCCGTGGGCGTGGCTTGGCGTGGCGGCATGGGGAGGGAGGCTGCAACAATGAGCTTGTGAAACGGATGGTCCTCCTCGGGGATTAGCTCCCCATCGTCATCACAATCGCCATCGTCACCTGCTCATGCACCCAACCATGCATCCATGCAACCATGCATCCATCCAGAGGCACGGGGAGGGAGGCTGCCGGTATGAGCTTGTGAAATGGACGGTCCTCAGGGATTCGTGGAAGTTTGTAGCCTTGGTGCTGGTGATTGTGGGGTTGCGGGTGCTGGGGTTGCATGAAGTGTGGTGTGACTGTATGTGGTGGGGCTGTGGCGTGGCTTCATACGCTTTTGACCTGTCTCTGTCTCCATCACCTGCCATTCAATCATCCAAGCATCCAGCTAAACATGCAACGCATTCAACCATGCTTCCAACAACCATGCAGTCAACCATGCATCTAACCATGCAGTCAACCATGCATCTAACCATGCATCCAACCATGCACCCAACCATGCACCCAACCACCTATCTTAAGGAATTCAGATGCAGCTCCCACCCTTAGGCGAGCATGATCAGGGGGCTGGCCTACAAATCTGCACTGGCTTTGTGCAGCATCATTAGTAAATCGGTCCATACCTCCGTCCATTCCGATTAAATGGCTGACAGCTGTGGTTCGATGTCTTGCAGCAGCAGCAAATTCTCGACTGCTGCTGTTGCCGCTGCTGCAAGGCGCACTTCTCGCGTTATCGAGGCTGCTCCCAGCGAGTACATCCCAAGGCTTGTCATTTCTCATGCTTCTGTTTCGATCCCCTCGCTAGCTCTCCGCTTCCTTCGATGTTCCCTAAACACTAAATGTCTCCTACGGGGCAGCACCCATGTGCATCCTTCGACTCCGTAATAATCGGTTTCAGGAACTGAGTCCGGAGGTACGAAGTAGACTCCTGGACTACGGCGCGGGGATTTTGAATTTCGGAGTAATGGAGGTAATTTGAGGCAAGTCACAGATGCCCTCTGTGAAGAGTAGAGGGAGTGTGGGCCTGGTGACACTCTTCGCTGCAGGGAAGTATTTCTGGAGCAAGAAACTGGTGACCTCACTACAGTCAGTCTCACTTCAGGTTCGAAGCATGACAGGCCATTCTTGTAATACACTCAAGTCCGTTTTCGTAGTCCTTCTAGTCCGTGTTTACGAATCAGATTCACACATGCACCCATGTTCAATGAGATGGTTTGTTTTGTGCTGCTTTCAGGAAATTCGGAATGAAGACTTGCGGCAGTTCGGTGTAGACCTTGGGCTCTCCAACCTCGAGATCGGTTGGGGAGTTGTTCACCCCACACTGCACATTCAAATTCCTTGTTGATCCTCCCTGGCAGCCCCTGAGGATGATGTTTTCGAGGACAAGGTAGCTAAGTCCATGTCTCCAATAGCTCGTTCTTTCTACTCAACGGCGCGCTGTAGTACTGTGTGGGGTCTCTCGGGTGCCTCGAGCCTCTCAATTGATGCGCTCCATGAACAGTACCAGACCCGAGCGAGTGGCGGTACTAGCGACCACATATGGAGAGAACGTGTCGCCTTTACATGTTCGATGGCCGATACATTCGATTCGAGTTGAATAGTTTTGGTGCGCTTTATGCCTCAGCGAAGGAACGGTCGTCAATGCGTTTACGAGAAAGCTGTTTGCTGCTGGAACCAGGCAGTATTGTCCACGTGTTACAAAACTGTCTTTATTCAGTGGTTGCGAATTCGTGGCTGTTTTCTGAGACCACGAACAACGCCAGAAGCTTCGTGATCTCTTTGATTGACGCGGAGTTCGTTTCCACACGGAATGGGCCTAGCTGGCCGTCACCATAAATCTAACCTATTCAGCCGGCTTGCAGCTGACGCGAGATGGCTTCAGCACTCCATCACTTCGCTTCATGCCTCCAAAGGCCAGCCACATACTTTTGGTCCCTCGGAGCTCGTCAAATCACTGACATGAGAAAGAACCCGAAGCTGGTTTCTTTGGCAGTCAAATCTGGGCTCGCAGCCACTCTGTCTGCCGTGGTTTGCGCTCTTGAGGATCCCATTCCAGACCTGACAGAGATTGGAATATGGGCTGTCGTGACTGTGGACCTGGTGTTCGAATCCACCGTCGGATCGTCACTCGGGTAAATGAAATGTTGTGATCACGTGCCGTTTCCTGCTATTTCTACTTAGTGACTGATATAACATTCTCTCGGTTGTGCAGCAAAGGCATCAACAGAACAGCTGGTACCCTTTTGGCAGCACTTCTTGCGTTGGGTGTCAATCACGTCACGCCTCACCTTGGCTCTTTGAAACCTCTTTTCTTGGCGATACTTGTGTTTTGGGGAAGTGTCATTCCGACATACTACAGATACAGACCACCATTCAAGGATACGTAAGTTTTTTTCCTTCCATATTGAAGGCAATTACCATGATTCGATGATCTGACAGTGGCTTGGTGCAGGTGGAGCTATTCCTTTCTCATGATGTCCCTCACCTTCCACATCTTGATACTATCTGGTTACCGCCACGAGGAGAAGTTTTATCACCCCGTGGCACGGTTGGTGATGATCATTCTGGGCTTCACATGTGTTGGTGTAGTTCACGTCTTCATACTGCCTGCATACTCTGGAGACCTCCTCCACAATCTTGTGGTCAGTAGACTGAAGTCTGTTGCAGCCGAGCTGAACAGGTATGAATCTCATATCACGTTCCTTTTTTAGCTCAGTACAATCGAGGCTGACGCAATCTTCATTTTAGGTGTAGGGACTGCTGTGTTCTGGAGGGCACGTGCACAGACAGTGTCAACGAGGCTTGCAGCAGCATCTTATTTTGCCAAGCTGAAGTAGACAAGCACGTGAGTAATTCAATTTGCTGTGCGTTGTCTACATATACTGGCATACACTAAGAGTGAGTTTTTTTTTTTCAGCTTTCGGCTATTAAATTTGAGCTACCACATGGGAAGTTTTTCCATGGATACCCCTGGAAGGCGTATGGTCAAGTTCTGAGCAGCCTTCAGAGTTTAGCTCTTACTGTTATGACCATAGAGTCAAGTTCGCTTGCTGCTCTTGAAGGCTCTTCCTCACTGAGGCAGGATGTGGTGCAAGAGATGAGGGATTTCCTGCATGAGTGTGGAAGGTACCCTCACTGTCATTTTCATGCAAGAATGTGATCGATTTCCAGGCATGCTATTGACCCCGTGACGCCTTACAGCCATCAAATCATTACTCGTGGGGTCATGTTATGCAGAATTATTTTGATGCTGGCTGCATCCCTGGAGAGCTTCAGCTGGGAAGGGAGACCATCAATGACTCTTCTAGAGTCCATCAATGACTTGCTGAAGGAGGAGGCTGTAAACCACATGCAACCGTATTTGCATCCCAACACAGCAGCAAAACTTCAACTTCCAGCTGTTTCTTCATGCTCTTGCGCACGTCAAAGCATCATGAGCCCTACTGAATGGATTTCGGATTTGAAGCTGATGGATGGTTTACTCTCTCCACGATTTGACATTCGCATGTAAGGAGCATGCCATGCGGTTGTGCTTTTCACTCCTCTCTCCACTCCTACTTCGTACTTCCTCCCTCCCCCCTCTCTCCCACTCGTATCTTCTTGCCCTCCCTTCGTTCTCAATTCCATTCCAAAGCTCCCATCTGACTCTTGCAGGGGAAATCTGCGGCAGGCCAGGGATGTTGACTCTCCCGAAACTTTTTGTTGTCCGACAGCTGCATGCACTTCAGCCGTGGATTATGATGACTATGCTTCAGCTGCTCTTCCTTTCCTACGAGCTCTGCTGAATGTGCTCGAAGTCTTGCCCAGACTTTTCCACTTGATTGATGCAGTTGAGGTTGTGGCTAGTAGGGGGAGGTTTCGTCCAGCCGAGAAGAAGGAAGGTGCTGTTTTTTTAATATAATATTGTATACACATGGCTTCGCATAAGCTTGACTTCATGTCAGATTATGTAAAACACACGTGTTTCTCTAACAACAGCCGAAGCTGGTGGTGGTACCCTACATGGTTGTAATATCTTGCTATGCATCATGTAAAAAAGGGCGCATTTGGAGAGAAGGGCAAAGGGAGAAGTGGTTGTGGGAGAAGGGCTATATCGATACATGCACAACAGAGCCTCAATTTACATTGGAACAACACCATGCCTTCTCTACACGTTCACTAAAATAACTTGCTGCTGGTACAGAAGAAACATGAAAATTTAGTAGCAGCACATCATCTTTCAAAATAAGGCAGTGCAAACTGCTCAAAGGACAAGCCTGTCCAGGTAAATATCTAAAGCAGCAATAATCTTCAACAGAAACTTCTTTCGGTCCATGCGGTACCTGCATGTGGTGGTAATTTGGAGCAAAACAGGCGAGCCACGGCAAATGGGTGAAAGCCAGCACACCGTGTAGGGACATAGGCGAGCACAAAAACGAGCAAGTAGGTGAGCACATAGGGGAGCAAGTACCGTAGAAGAGAAAGTAGGCGAGCACATAGGCAAGCATACAGGCGAGCAAGTAGGCGAGCAAGTAGGACAGCATGTAGGCGAGCACTTGGGAGGATCAATTTCGATGCACATACTTGATGGCCGCCCACCATCTTGCTGACTTGTCCTCTGTCCCCTCCAACTCTGCTCAAAGTGGGCCATGCCGGGTTGGGATGACGGCGAAAATAACTGAGGACGGTGGAAAGGAGAAGAGGCACTGGATCCGTGACCACCGAAACAGTACATAACAGATTCAACATACCGTAATCACCCGGATAGACGCCCCTCCGTAGGACAAGTCCCATGGGCTTTATCTCGTGCTTTGGGCCTTATAGCTATTATTTGATTAAACGCCCCCCCTACTTTTCGACAGTGTGTGTACCCTATACGCCCCTCTTTATTTCGTAAAAAACTGTGCAAAACGAAGGAACGAGTTCGGGTAATAGCGAGAATTCTCGCTCTGTGCCAGCCGGAAGCGCAATTTGCGCCCTTCGACACTTCGCGCCAGCAGGATTCGCGTCAGAGTCGTCTTTTTCAGCCTGGCACATTGCCGACTGGACTTTCAGCCCGATGGGCTTGAGAATCTTCGTTAGAAGTGATCCCATCGCATGAAACAAAGCATAGGCTACAATTTGATACAGAAAAATCAATTTGCCTATATACCCTTTTAAACGCCCATGGGCGTATATTTTTTATTCAATCAAACGCCCACCCCGTTTTCAAACGAGTCCGATAAACGCCCCTAGGGGCGTCGATCCAGGTGATTGCGGTATTCAAGGCGCCTCGAAGGGTGGAAAGGAGAGGTAGATACACTGGATACACTGACTCACCTAGCACAGCTTCGTCCCCCTGCAGGGTTGTGGGGAACGCTCCCAGCTGATGCCGGCACTGCTGCTGCAGCCACCCTACCCTACCATACCTTATCTTGACACACTTTTAAAACAGACTCACGTAGCATTGCGTTGTCCTCCTGCAAAGTTGTAGTGAACGCTCCCAGCTGCTGCCGGCACTGCTGCTGCAGCAGACACACAAGGCGCAAGCAAGCACCACACCTAAACCACCAGCCCAACTCACCCAATACAGCTTCATCCTCCTGCAGGGTTGTTGGGAACGCCCCCAGCTGCTGCCGGCACTGCTGCTGCAGCCAGCGTACGGCTCTCAACTCCTCCGAGGGGACAGCTGGCACGTCGCCATTGGTCCATGTGGGTAGGCAGCGCAGCGCTGCCACTAGGGCTCCGTCCACAAAGGGGTCGGGCGGAGAGTCACCGGCTGATAGGTGGGGAGGGGATGAGGGGAAAGGTAGGGGAGGGGGGTAATATAGGGGATGAGGAAGAAGGTAGGGGATGAGGGGGAGAGGACGGAAGCCAGCTGCGCAGCGCTGCCACTAACGCGGGTCAGGGGGAGAGTCACCGGCTGGGGGGGGGGAGCCATGTTTCACTTTGCTACTAGTCACATCCGGAACAGTCACATTCACTACGGTTAGAATCACGCATTGTCATAATCACGTATGGTTATAGTCACGTATGCTTCACTGACGGTTTTTAGTCACTAACGGTTATAATCACTTACGGTTGTAGTCATAGTCATCATCGGTGGCTATAAGGTCAAAGGCCGAGAGGAAGCTGTCCCGGTGAATGTGGTGAGGGGGAGGGGAGAAGGGGGCGGAGGAGGAGGAGAAAGGACTGGCAGGTGCTTCTGGGGTGGGTGCATCTGAGAGGGTCACTTGTTCCCAAGGATTCTGTTGGGTGGAGGTGAGGGGAAGGGTGACAGGACAATGGGATGGGATGAGAGAACGATGGGATGCTGGCATGAGGTGCATGGTATGGCGTGGCATGACAATACATAGCATGGCATGGCATGGCAATGAATGGCATGGCATGGCATGGCATGGCAATGAATGGCATGACATGGCAATGAATGGCATGGCATGGCAATGAATGGCATGGCATGGCATGGCACGGCACGTCATGACAATGAGTGGCATAGGCAGCACACACCTGAGTGATGGAGAAGCCGAATGAGCTCATGAGAGCGCGGTTGTCAGCCTTGGGCACATAGGAGATGGTGAGCTGCAGCGATGGGAATGGGGCATGGGGCATGGGGCATGGAGGATGAAGGATAGGGAAAGGACACGACACATGAACGACCTCATAAGAGCGTGGTTGTCTGCCTCGGCCACATAGCAGATGGTGAGCTGGAGCGATGGGGATGGGGGATACGGCGTAGGGGTTGGAGGGATTGGAGGGGTTGGAGGGGTTGAGATGCGGATAGAGCAAGTCCCTGTTTCCTGCACCTTCCTACCATGTTTGTGATGGAGCAAACACGGTAGGAAGGCGCAGCATGTCATGTGATAAATATGATCGGCAGGCTAGGCAACACAGCTTGTCATGTCATGGGATTGAATTGACCAGGGAGGTACCACAACAGGAGTCTATTTTTGAGGCGCCTAAAAAATAGACTCCTCACGCATGGGATTGAATTGACCAGGTAGGTACCACGGTCCACAACATTGCCGCATGAATGCGACCTAATTTAACGCCGGTCAGCAACATGATGAATGGAGCATCAATTGCCATTATATCAGTCAATCTTTGCCAGAGCATGGGAGTGAACCACAAACGACGTTGTTGACAATTCTCAAAAACCAAGTGAACCACACACGAGTTCAGCTGGTCGTTGAGAATTCTCAGAAACCAAGTGAACCACACACGAGTTGAGCTGGTTTTTGAGAATTCTCAGAAACCAAGTGAGCTGCACACACGTCGCATGATGAGAAAACCATCATGACCGGCTGACAGTGACACAGCTGACCAACAGTCACTATCACACGCCCACCTCAGTGGCATCACTCTCCCCTCACTTCCGTGCCATCATTTGCCTCACCTCCGCGCCATCATTTGACTCACCTCCGCGCCATCATTTGACTCACCTCCGCGCCATCATTTGCCTCACCTCCGTGCCATCATTTGACTCACCTCCGTGCCATCATTTGCCTCACCTCCGTGCCATCATTTGCCTCACCTCCGTGCCGGCACGCACTATCTGCCCCGCATCCACCCTCACTTCCATCACCCGATCCGTCTTGCGCCAGTGCAGCGAGCAGACGGGCGAAAAGGAGTGGTTGAGCATGTCTGGGCCAGCAGGGAGAGGAGCGAGGAGAGAAGGGGCGAAACAGGGAGCCGCAGAGAGAAGAGGGGAATGAGCGAGCAGAGGGGAGAATAGGAATGGTTGAGCATGTCTGGAGGAGCAGGGAGAGGAGCGAGGAGTGTAAGCGACCGAGCATGAAAGCGAAGAGAGGTAAAGCAGGGAGCAGAGCCGGGCAGAGGAATGGTTGAGCATGTCTGGAAAGAAGGGAGAAGTGAGGGGCATACGTGAAAGGGACAGGACAGAACAGACAAGTGAAGCACAGTCAGAAGTGTCATGGTATGGCACATGTGGAGTGTCATGGTATGGCACATGTGGAGTGACATGATATGGCACATGTGGAGTGTCATGGTATGGCACATGTGAAGTGTCATGGTATGGCACATGTGGAGTGTCATGGTATGGCACATGTGGAGTGTCATGGTATGGCAAATGTGGAGTGTCATGGTATGGCACATGTGGAGTGTCATGGTATGGCACATGTGGAGTGTCATGGTATGGCACATGTGGAGTGTCATGCCAGCATCGTCATACTTATCTCAAAGCACCTCAAGGAGAACCAGCATCGTCATACTTATCTTAAGGAGAACCAGCATACTCATACCAGCATAGGGCAGCAGCATACCAGCATAGGGAAGCAGCATACCAGCATAGGGCAGCAGCATACCAGCATAGGGCAGCAGCATACCAGCATGGGGCAGCAGCATACAAGCATAGGGCAGCAGCATACCAGCACAGGGCAGCAGCATACCAGCATAGGGCAGCAGCATACCAGCATAGGGCAGCAGCATACCAGCAGAGGGCAGCAGCATACAAGCATAGGGCAGCAGCATACCAGCATAGGGCAGCAGCATATCAGCATAGGGCAGCAACATACCAGCATAGGGCAGCAGCATACCAGCATAGGGCAGCAGCATACCAGCATAGGGCAGCAGCATACCAGCACAAGGCAGCAGCATACAAGCATAGGGCAGCAGCATACCAGCATAGGGCAGCAGCATACCAGCATAGGGCAGCAGCATACCAGCATAGGGCAGTAGCATACCAGCATAGGGCAGCAGCATACAAGCATAGGGCAGGAGCATACCAGCATAGGGCAGCAGCATACCAGCATAGGGCAGCAGCATACCAGCATAGGGTAGCAGCATACCAGCATAGGGCAGCAGCATACCAGCATAGGGCAGCAGCATACCAGCACAAGGCAGCAGCATACCAGCATAGGGCAGCAGCATACCAGCACAAGGCAGCAGCATACCAGCATAGGGCAGCAGCGTACCAGCAAAGGGCAACAGCATACCAGCATAGGGCAGCAGCATACCAGCATAGGGCAGCACCATACCAGCATAGGGCAGCAGCATACTAGCATAGGGCAGCAGCATACCCGCATATGGCAGCAGCATACCAGCATAGGGCAGCAGCATACCAGCACAAGGCAGTAGCATACCAGCATAGGGCAGCAGCATACCAGCATAGGGCAGCAGCATACCAGCATAGGGCAGCGGCATACCAGCATAGGGCAGCAGCATACCAGCATAGGGCAGCAGCATACCAGCATAGGGCAGCAGCATACCAGCATAGGGCAGCAGCATACCAGCATAGGGCAGCAGCATACCAGCATGGGGCAGCAGCATACAAGCATAGGGAAGCAGCATACCAGCATAGGGCAGCAGCATACCAGCACAAGGCAGCAGCATACCAGCATAGGGCAGCAGCATACCAACATAGGGCAGCAGCATACCAGCATAGGGCAGCAGCATACCAGCATAGGGCAGCAGCATACCAGCATAGGGCAGCAGCATACCAGCATAGGGCAGCAGCATACCAGCATAGGGCAGCAGCATACAAGCATAGGGCAGCCGCATACCAGCATAGGGCAGCAGCATACCAGCATAGGGCAGCAGCATACCAGCATAGGGCAGCAGCATACCAGCATAGGGCAGCAGCATACCAGCACAAGGCAGCAGCATACCAGCATAGGGCAGCAGCATACCAGCATAGGGCAACAGCATACCAGCATAGGGCAGCAGCATACCAGCATAGGGCAGCAGATAACCAGCATAGGGCAGCAGCATACCAGCATAGGGCAGCAGCATACCAGCATAGGGCAGCAGCATACCAGCATAGGGCAGCAGCATACCAGCATAGGGCAGCGGCATACCAGCATAGGGCAGCAGCATACCAGCACAAGGCAGCAGCATACCAGCATAGGGCAGCAGCATACCAGCACAAGGCAGCAGCATACCAGCATAGGGCAGCAGCGTACCAGCATAGGGCAACAGCATACCAGCATAGGGCAGCAGCATACCAGCATAGGGCAGCAGCATACCAGCATAGGGCAGCAGCATACCAGCATAGGGCAGCAGCATACAAGCATAGGGCAGCCGCATACCAGCATAGGGCAGCAGCATACCAGCATAGGGCAGCAGCATACCAGCATAGGGCAGCAGCATACCAGCATCGGGCAGCAGCATACCAGCATAGGGCAGCAGCATACCAGCACAAGGCAGCAGCATACAAGCATAGGGCAGCAGCATACCAGCATAGGGCAGCAGCATACCAGCAGAGGGCAGCAGCATACCAGCATAGGGCAGCAGCATACAGGCATAGGGCAGCAGCATACCAGCACAAGGCAGCAGCATACCAGCATAGGGCAGCAGCATACCAGCATGGGGCAGCAGCATACAAGCATAGGGAAGCAGCATACCAGCATAGGGCAGCAGCATACCAGCACAAGGCAGCAGCATACCAGCATAGGGCAGCAGCATACCAACATAGGGCAGCAGCATACCAGCATAGGGCAGCAGCATACCAACACAAGGCAGCAGCATACCAGCATAGCGCAGCAGCATACCAGCATAGGGCAGCAGCATACCAGCATAGGGCAGCAGCATACAAGCATAGGGCAGCAGCATACCAGCATAGGGCAGCAACATACCAGCATAGGGCAGCAGCATACCAGCATAGGGCAGCAGCATACCAGCATAGGGCAGCAGCATACCAGCATAGGGCAGCAGCATACCAGCACACGGCAGCAGCATACCAGCATAGGGCAGCAGCATACCAGCATAGGGCAGCAGCATACCAGCATAGGGCAGCAGCATACAAGCATAGGGCAGCAGCATACCAGCATAGGGCAGCAGCATATCAGCATAGGGCAGCAGCATACCAGCATAGGGCAGCAGCATACCAGCATAGGGCAGCAGCATACCAGCACAAGCAGGCAGCATACCAGCATAGGGCAGCAGCATACCAGCATAGGGCAGCAGCATACCAGCATAGGGCAGCAGCATACCAGCATAGGGCAGTAGCATACCAGCATAGGGCAGCAGCATACAAGCATAGGGCAGCAGCATACAAGCATAGGGCAGCAGCATACCAGCATAGGGCAGCAGCATACCAGCATAGGGCAGCAGCATACCAGCATAGGGCAGCGGCATACCAGCATAGGGCAGCAGCATACCAGCACAAGGCAGCAGCATACCAGTATAGGGCAGCAGCATACCAGCACAAGGCAGCAGCATACCAGCATAGGGCAGCAGCGTACCAGCATAGGGCAACAGCATACCAGCATAGGGAAGCAGCATACCAGCATAGGGCAGCAGCATACCAGCACAAGGCAGCAGCATACCAGCATAGGGCAGCAGCATACCAGCACAGGGCAGCAGCATACCAGCATAGGGCAGCAGCATACCAGCACAAAGCAGCAGCATACCAGCATAGGGCATACCAGCATAGGGCAGCAGCATACCAGCATAGGGCAGCAGCATACCAGCATAGGGCAGCAGCATACCAGCATAGGGCAGTAGCATACCAGCATAGGGCAGCAGCATACAAGCATAGGGCAGCAGCATACCAGCATAGGGCAGCAGCATACCAGCATAGGGCAGCAGCATACCAGCATAGGGCAGCAGCATACCAGCATAGGGCAGCAGCATACCAGCATAGGGCAGCAGCATACCAGCAGAGGGCAGCAGCATACAAGCATAGGGCAGCAGCATACCAGCATAGGGCAGCAGCATATCAGCATAGGGCAGCAACATACCAGCATAGGGCAGCGGCATACCAGCATAGGGCAGCAGCATACCAGCATGGGGCAGCATACAGCATAGGCAGCCATACCAGCAAGGCAGCAGCATACCAGCATAGGGCAGCAGCATACCAGCATAGGGCAGCAGCATACCAGCATAGGAGCAGCAGCAATAGCACCAGCATAGGGCAGCAGCATACCAGCATAGGGCAGCAGCATACCAGCATAGGGCAGCAGCATACCAGCATAGGGCAGCAGCATACCAGCATAGGGCAGCAGCATACCAAGCATAGGGCAGCAGCATACCAGCATAGGGCAGCAAGCATACCAGCATAGGGCAGCAGCATACCAGCATAGGGCAGCAGCATACCAGCATAGGGCAGCAGCATACCAGCATAGGGCAGCAGCATACCAGCAAGGCAGCAGCATACCAGCATAGGGCAGCAGCATACCAGCATAGGGCAGTAGCAATACCAGCATAGGGCAGCAGCATACAAGCATAGGGCAGCAGCATACCAGCATAGGGCAGCAGCATATCAGCATAGGGCAGCAGCATACAGCATAGGGCAGCAGCATACCAGCATAGGGCAGCAGCATACCAGCAAAGGCAGCAGCATACCAGCATAGGGCAGCAGCATACCAGCATAGGGCAGCAGCATACCAGCATAGGGCAGCAGCATACCAGCATAGGGCAGAGCATACCAGCATAGGGCAGCAGCATACAGCATAGGGCAGCAGCATACCACAGCATAAGGGCAGCAGCAATACCAGCATAGGGGCAGCCAGCATACCAGCATAGGGCAGCAGCATACCAGCATAGGGCAGCAGCATACAGCATAGGCCAGTCAGCATACAAGCATAGGGCAGCAGCATACCAGCATAGGGCAGCAGCATACCAGCATAGGGCAGCAGCATACCAGCATAGGGCAGCAGCATACCAGCATACCAGCATATGGGCAGCAGCATACCAGCATAGGCGCAGCTACCAGCATAGGGCAGCATCATACCAGCATAAGGGCAGTAGCATACCAGCATAGGGCAGCAGCATACCAGCATATGGCAGCAGCATACCAGCATAGGGCAGCAGGCCATACCAGCATAGGGCAGCAGCATACCAGCATATCAGAGGCAGCAGCATAGCAGCATACCAGCAATAGGGCAGGCAGCATACCAGCATAGGGCAAGCAGCATACCAGCATAGGGCAGCAGCATACCAGCATAGGCAGCAGCATACCAGCATAGGGCAGCAGCATACCACATAGGGCAGCAGCATACCAGCATAGGGGCAGCAAGCATACCACAGCATAGGGCAGCAGCATACCAGCATAGGGCAGCAGCATACCAGCATAGGGCAGCAGCATACCAGCATAGGGCAGCAGCATACCAGCATAGGGCAGCAGCATACCAGCATAGGGCAGCAGCATACCAGCATAGGGCAGCAGCATACCAGCATAGGGCAGCAGCATACCAGCATAGGGCAGCAGCATACCAGCATAGGGCAGCAGCATACCAGCATAGGGCAGCAGCATACCAGCATAGGGCAGCAGCATACCAGCAGGCAGCAGCATACCAGCATAGGGCAGCAGCATACCAGCATAGGGCAGCAGCATACCAGCATAGGGCAGCAGCATACCAGCACAAGGCAGCAGCATACCAGCATAGGGCAGCAGCATACCAGCATAGGGCAGCAGCATACCAGCATAGGGCAGCAGCATACCAGCATAGGGCAGCAGCATACCAGCATAGGGCAGCAGCATACCAGCATAGGGCAGCAGCATACCAGCATAGGCAGCAGCATACCAGCATAGGGCAGCAGCATACCAGCATAGGCAGCAGCATACCAGCATAGGGCAGCAGCATACCAGCATAGGGCAGCAGCATACCAGCATAGGGCAGCAGCATACCAGCATAGGGCAGCAGCATACCAGCATAGGGCAGCAGCATACCAGCATAGGGCAGCAGCATACCAGCATAGGCAGCAGCATACCAGCATAGGGCAGCAGCATACCAGCATAGGGCAGCAGCATACCAGCATAGGGCAGCAGCATACCAGCATAGGGCAGCAGCATACCAGCATAGGGCAGCAGCATACCAGCATAGGCAGCAGCATACCAGCATAGGGCAGCAGCATACCAGCATAGGGCAGCAGCATACCAGCATAGGGCAGCAGCATACCAGCATAGGGCAGCAGCATACCAGCATAGGGCAGCAGCATACCAGCATAGGGCAGCAGCATACCAGCATAGGGCAGCAGCATACCAGCATAGGGCAGCAGCATACCAGCACAAGGCAGCAGCATACCAGCATAGGGCAGCAGCATACCAGCACAAGGCAGCAGCATACCAGCATAGGGCAGCAGCATACCAGCATAGGGCAGCAGCATACCAGCATAGGGCAGCAGCATACCAGCATAGGGCAGCAGCATACCAGCATAGGCAGCAGCATACCAGCATAGGGCAGCAGCATACCAGCATAGGGCAGCAGCATACCAGCATAGGGCAGCAGCATACCAGCATAGGGCAGCAGCATACCAGCATAGGGCAGCAGCATACCAGCATAGGGCAGCAGCATACCAGCATAGGCAGCAGCATACCAGCATAGGGCAGCAGCATACCAGCATAGGGCAGCAGCATACCAGCATAGGCAGCAGCATACCAGCATAGGGCAGCAGCATACCAGCATAGGGCAGCAGCATACCAGCATAGGGCAGCAGCATACCAGCATAGGGCAGCAGCATACCAGCATAGGGCAGCAGCATACCAGCATAGGGCAGCAGCATACCAGCATAGGGCAGCAGCATACCAGCATAGGGCAGCAGCATACCAGCATAGGGCAGCAGCATACCAGCAAGGCAGCAGCATACCAGCATAGGGCAGCAGCATACCAGCAAGGCAGCAGCATACCAGCATAGGGCAGCAGCATACCAGCATAGGGCAGCAGCATACCAGCATAGGGCAGCAGCATACCAGCATAGGGCAGCAGCATACCAGCATAGGGCAGCAGCATACCAGCATAGGGCAGCAGCATACCAGCATAGGGCAGCAGCATACCAGCATAGGGCAGCAGCATACCAGCATAGGGCAGCAGCATACCAGCATAGGCAGCAGCATACCAGCATAGGGCAGCAGCATACCAGCATAGGGCAGCAGCATACCAGCACAAGGCAGCAGCATACCAGCATAGGGCAGCAGCATACAGCACATAGGCAGCAGCATACCAGCATAGGGCAGCAGCATACCAGCATAGGGCAGCAGCATACCAGCATAGGGCAGCAGCATACCAGCATAGGGCAGCAGCATACCAGCATAGGGCAGCAGCATACCAGCATAGGGCAGCAGCATACCAGCATAGGGCAGCAGCATACCAGCATGGCAGCAGCATACCAGCATAGGGCAGCAGCATACCAGCATAGGGCAGCAGCATACCAGCATAGGGCAGCAGCATACCAGCATAGGCAGCAGCATACCAGCATAGGGCAGCAGCATACCAGCATAGGGCAGCAGCATACCAGCATAGGGCAGCAGCATACCAGCAAGGCAGCAGCATACCAGCATAGGGCAGCAGCATACCAGCATAGGGCAGCAGCATACCAGCATAGGGCAGCAGCATACCAGCATAGGGCAGCAGCATACCAGCATAGGCAGCAGCATACCAGCATAGGGCAGCAGCATACCAGCATAGGGCAGCAGCATACCAGCATAGGGCAGCAGCATACCAGCATAGGGCAGCAGCATACCAGCATAGGGCAGCAGCATACCAGCATAGGGCAGCAGCATACCAGCATAGGGCAGCAGCATACCAGCATAGGGCAGCAGCATACCAGCATAGGGCAGCAGCATACCAGCATAGGGCAGCAGCATACCAGCATAGGGCAGCAGCATACCAGCATAGGGCAGCAGCATACCAGCATAGGGCAGCAGCATACCAGCATAGGGCAGCAGCATACCAGCAAGGGCAGCAGCATACCAGCATAGGGCAGCAGCATACCAGCATAGGGCAGCAGCATACCAGCATAGGGCAGCAGCATACCAGCATAGGGCAGCAGCATACCAGCATAGGGCAGCAGCATACCAGCATAGGGCAGCAGCATACCAGCATAGGGCAGCAGCATACCAGCATAGGGCAGCAGCATACCAGCATAGGGCAGCAGCATACCAGCATAGGGCAGCAGCATACCAGCATAGGGCAGCAGCATACCAGCATAGGGCAGCAGCATACCAGCATAGGGCAGCAGCATACCAGCATAGGGCAGCAGCATACCAGCATAGGGCAGCAGCATACCAGCATAGGGCAGCAGCATACCAGCATAGGGCAGCAGCATACCAGCATAGGGCAGCAGCATACCAGCATAGGGCAGCAGCATACCAGCATAGGGCAGCAGCATACCAGCATAGGGCAGCAGCATACCAGCATAGGGCAGCAGCATACCAGCATAGGGCAGCAGCATACCAGCATAGGGCAGCAGCATACCAGCATAGGGCAGCAGCATACCAGCATAGGGCAGCAGCATACCAGCATAGGGCAGCAGCATACCAGCATAGGGCAGCAGCATACCAGCATAGGCAGCAGCATACCAGCATAGGGCAGCAGCATACCAGCATAGGGCAGCAGCATACCAGCATAGGGCAGCAGCATACCAGCAAGGCAGCAGCATACCAGCATAGGGCAGCAGCATACCAGCATAGGCAGCAGCATACCAGCATAGGGCAGCAGCATACCAGCATAGGGCAGCAGCATACCAGCATAGGGCAGCAGCATACCAGCATAGGGCAGCAGCATACCAGCATAGGGCAGCAGCATACCAGCATAGGGCAGCAGCATACCAGCATAGGGCAGCAGCATACCAGCATAGGCAGCAGCATACCAGCATAGGCAGCAGCATACCAGCATAGGGCAGCAGCATACCAGCATAGGGCAGCAGCATACCAGCATAGGGCAGCAGCATACCAGCATAGGGCAGCAGCATACCAGCATAGGGCAGCAGCATACCAGCATAGGGCAGCAGCATACCAGCATAGGGCAGCAGCATACCAGCATAGGGCAGCAGCATACCAGCATAGGCAGCAGCATACCAGCATAGGGCAGCAGCATACCAGCATAGGGCAGCAGCATACCAGCATAGGGCAGCAGCATACCAGCATAGGGCAGCAGCATACCAGCACAAGGCAGCAGCATACCAGCATAGGGCAGCAGCATACCAGCAAGGGCAGCAGCATACCAGCATAGGGCAGCAGCATACCAGCATAGGGCAGCAGCATACCAGCATAGGGCAGCAGCATACCAGCATAGGGCAGCAGCATACCAGCATAGGCAGCAGCATACCAGCACAAGGCAGCAGCATACCAGCATAGGGCAGCAGCATACCAGCATAGGGCAGCAGCATACCAGCATAGGGCAGCAGCATACCAGCATAGGGCAGCAGCATACCAGCATAGGGCAGCAGCATACCAGCATAGGGCAGCAGCATACCAGCATAGGGCAGCAGCATACCAGCATAGGGCAGCAGCATACCAGCATAGGGCAGCAGCATACCAGCATAGGGCAGCAGCATACCAGCATAGGGCAGCAGCATACCAGCATAGGGCAGCAGCATACCAGCACAAGGCAGCAGCATACCAGCATAGGGCAGCAGCATACCAGCATAGGGCAGCAGCATACCAGCATAGGGCAGCAGCATACCAGCATAGGGCAGCAGCATACCAGCATAGGGCAGCAGCATACCAGCATAGGGCAGCAGCATACCAGCATAGGGCAGCAGCATACCAGCATAGGGCAGCAGCATACCAGCATAGGGCAGCAGCATACCAGCATAGGGCAGCAGCATACCAGCATAGGGCAGCAGCATACCAGCACATAGGGCAGCAGCATACCAGCATAGGGCAGCAGCATACCAGCACAAGGCAGCAGCATACCAGCATAGGGCAGCAGCATACCAGCATAGGGCAGCAGCATACCAGCATAGGGCAGCAGCATACCAGCATAGGGCAGCAGCATACCAGCAAGGCAGCAGCATACCAGCATAGGGCAGCAGCATACCAGCATAGGCAGCAGCATACCAGCATAGGGCAGCAGCATACCAGCATAGGCAGCAGCATACCAGCATAGGGCAGCAGCATACCAGCATAGGGCAGCAGCATACCAGCATAGGGCAGCAGCATACCAGCATAGGGCAGCAGCATACCAGCATAGGGCAGCAGCATACCAGCATAGGGCAGCAGCATACCAGCATAGGGCAGCAGCATACCAGCATAGGCAGCAGCATACCAGCATAGGGCAGCAGCATACCAGCATAGGGCAGCAGCATACCAGCATAGGGCAGCAGCATACCAGCAGCAAGGGCAGCAGCATACCAGCATAGGGCAGCAGCATACCAGCATAGGGCAGCAGCATACCAGCATAGGGCAGCAGCATACCAGCATAGGGCAGCAGCATACCAGCATAGGGCAGCAGCATACCAGCATAGGGCAGCAGCATACCAGCATAGGGCAGCAGCATACCAGCATAGGGCAGCAGCATACCAGCATAGGGCAGCAGCATACCAGCATAGGGCAGCAGCATACCAGCATAGGGCAGCAGCATACCAGCATAGGGCAGCAGCATACCAGCATAGGGCAGCAGCATACCAGCATAGGGCAGCAGCATACCAGCATAGGGCAGCAGCATACCAGCATAGGCAGCAGCATACCAGCATAGGGCAGCAGCATACCAGCATAGGGCAGCAGCATACCAGCATAGGGCAGCAGCATACCAGCATAGGGCAGCAGCATACCAGCATAGGCAGCAGCATACCAGCATAGGCAGCAGCATACCAGCATAGGGCAGCAGCATACCAGCATAGGGCAGCAGCATACCAGCATAGGGCAGCAGCATACCAGCATAGGGCAGCAGCATACCAGCATAGGGCAGCAGCATACCAGCATAGGGCAGCAGCATACCAGCATAGGGCAGCAGCATACCAGCATAGGGCAGCAGCATACAAGCATAGGGCAGCAGCATACCAGCATAGGGCAGCAGCATACCAGCATAGGGCAGCAGCATACCAGCATAGGGCAGCAGCATACCAGCATAGGGCAGCAGCATACCAGCATAGGGCAGCAGCATACCAGCACAAGGCAGCAGCATACCAGCATAGGGCAGCAGCATACCAGCACAAGGCAGCAGCATACCAGCATAGGGCAGCAGCATACCAGCATAGGCAGCAGCATACCAGCATAGGGCAGCAGCATACCAGCATAGGGCAGCAGCATACCAGCATAGGGCAGCAGCATACCAGCATAGGGCAGCAGCATACCAGCATAGGGCAGCAGCATACCAGCATAGGGCAGCAGCATACCAGCACAAGGCAGCAGCATACCAGCATAGGGCAGCAGCATACCAGCATAGGGCAGCAGCATACCAGCATAGGGCAGCAGCATACCAGCATAGGGCAGCAGCATACCAGCATAGGGCAGCAGCATACCAGCATAGGGCAGCAGCATACCAGCATAGGCAGCAGCATACCAGCATGGGCAGCAGCATACCAGCATAGGGCAGCAGCATACCAGC
>BQMB01001403.1:0-196729 GCA_027943415.1 Closterium sp. NIES-67 | reverse complement strand
CGCTGTGCGCCCTGCATGAAGGCGCATGCTCCTGCGACGACCTTCGGGCTATAAGCGGGTCAAGCGGGTCAAGCGGCCTAGTGGCGGTGGTTGTGGGAGACGAAAGCGGTAGGCAGAACGTGCGAGAGCATGGGAGCAAAATGGTCGCTGCGGCCATGGGCACTCGTCGCTGTCTCCCTGCCTCTCCTCCACTCCCCATCAGCGGCGTGCATCCCCGCATATCGCTGCACCTCGCGCTACGCCTCCTGCTGTTACCGGACGCACCTGGTGTCGCCTGCTACAGTAAATGACGACGCCGCACTCGCCGCAGCGAACGCGCCCATCGCACGGCGACGCGCACACGTGGCACTGCCACGTCATCGCGACGCCGAACCCAACCGCGATAGCGCAGCGCTAGGCGCGCGCGCTTGCAGCGCGTCCTGAGCAGGCGTCCGTAGGGATGGCGAGGGCCCGGACGAAGCTGCGTCCCCGAATTCTACTTTTGAGGCGATTTTTGAGTCGACTCAAAATAATCCGTGTGTAATGAGTCGATTTTTGAGTCGACTCAAAAATCGAATTTAATCCGTGTGTAATGAGTCGATTTTTGAGTCGACTCAAAAATCAAATTTTTGAGTCGACTCAAAAATCGACTCATTACACATGGCGAGGGCCCGGACGAAGCTGCGTCCCCGAATTCTACTTTTGAGGCGCCTCAAACAAAACATCCACACGAACTCGCTTCTCCGGCTTTCAATCGTTCACGCCGAAGCCCCTCCGATGGACCTCGACGACCGGCGGGCGACGTCGTCGCCTGCTGGCGCTTGCCGTCAGTCGCACAATGCGACGCGCGACGAAGGAGCCGCGCGACGAAACCCCCCACTCCTATCCGACGCCCACGTGATTCAAAATGGGGTGACCGCATACCCGCTAAAGCCATATTTGCACTTCTTGCTGAGTTCACCGTCATAATATACAAAGCTACTATTTGTACCCGAAACCCAAATGAGTACCCGAGTATCTTTACCCAAATGGAGAAACTGTACCAACGACAATTGCGTGTGTCTCAAGTATCCCAAATCTGAACGCGCCAACCAAAGCGGTGGCCCGCATCTGCGCAGCTGCGCGCATTCCACACCGTCACGGGGCGCTCCGGTCAGACGGGTGTGTCCATGTCAAGTAAGGCAGCGCACTCGAAGAACGTGAAATCCGCGCACGAGCAAAGCGAATCACGCATGTGAGTCGCTCTTTCGGGAGCACCGAGGCACGAAGCGCATGTCATTCCCAGCGCATGTCATTCCCAGCGCGCACGAGCCGCCACGCACACATCAGAGCGCGCGGCGAGGGGTGGTTGCGCATTTGAGGCTCTCTTTTGGGAGCCGTTGCACGGCAGTCACAGCGGAGGGCAGCCGCGCCCCTCGTCCGATGACACATCACAGCGCCTCCCGCTGCTCCTAGTCCATCCACGCCGCGCCGCGCATCGCAGGCCGCGATGGACGCTGCGGCGGAACGCGGGGAGCTCAGCGACGCGGTGCCACCGCTGCAGCACCTGTGCCTGCGAGCCGCCCTCAGCAGCGCAACGTGGCAGCGCCAGCCGCGGTCGCTCGAGCGGCTGCCGTCTCCGCTGGCGTCCGCGCTGTTGGCGGGGCTGCTCGCTGCGGGCCACATGACGCCGCCGCTGCTAGAGTACGCTTGTGGGGGATTGGGGCTGGGCCGGGCTGCTTGTGGGTTGCTCGCCTTGGTGCGGCTGCTCGCGGCCGGGCGCATGACGCCGCCGCTGCTCGAGTAGGCTTCCCGGCTGCTACGCTGCTAAGCTGCTACGCTGCTACGCTGCTACGCTGCTAAGCTGCTACGCTGCTAAGCTGCTACGCTGCTGCCACTCTGACCCCGCACGACGCGTGCTCGCCCTCGCCCTCGCTCCTTGCCCCCCCCGCACCGTCAAGAGCCGCCCTCCTCGCCCTCGTCGCCCATTCATCTCCTCTCCTCGTCGCCCATTCATCTCCTCTCCTCGTCGCCCATTCATCTCCTCTCCTCGTCGCCCATTCATCTCCTCTCCTCGTCGCCCATTCATCTCCTCTCCTCGTCGCCCATTCATCTCCTCTCCTCGTCGCCCATTCATCTCCTCTCCTCGTCGCCCATTCATCTCCTCTCCTCGTCGCCCATTCATCTCCTCTCCTCGTCGCCCATTCATCTCCTCTCCTCGTCGCCCATTCATCTCCTCTCCTCGTCGCCCATTCATCTCCTCTCCTCGTCGCCCATTCATCTCCTCTCCTCGTCGCCCATTCATCTCCTCTCCTCGTCGCCCATTCATCTCCTCTCCTCGTCGCCCATTCATCTCCTCTCCTCGTCGCCCATTCATCTCCTCTCCTCGTCGCCCATTCATCTCCTCTCCTCGTCGCCCATTCATCTCCTCTCCTCGTCGCCCATTCATCTCCTCTCCTCGTCGCCCATTCATCTCCTCTCCTCGTCGCCCATTCATCTCCTCTCCTCGTCGCCCATTCATCTCCTCTCCTCGTCGCCCATTCATCTCCTCTCCTCGTCGCCCATTCATCTCCTCTCCTCGTCGCCCATTCATCTCCTCTCCTCGTCGCCCATTCATCTCCTCTCCTCGTCGCCCATTCATCTCCTCTCCTCGTCGCCCATTCATCTCCTCTCCTCGTCGCCCATTCATCTCCTCTCCTCGTCGCCCATTCATCTCCTCTCCTCGTCGCCCATTCATCTCCTCTCCTCGTCGCCCATTCATCTCCTCTCCTCGTCGCCCATTCATCTCCTCTCCTCGTCGCCCATTCATCTCCTCTCCTCGTCGCCCATCTCCCCCCCGCCATTCATCTCCTCTCCTCGTCGCCCATTCATCTCCTCTCCTCGTCGCCCATTCATCTCCTCTCCTCGTCGCCCATTCATCTCCTCTCCTCGTCGCCCATTCATCTCCTCTCCTCGTCGCCCATTCATCTCCTCTCCTCGTCGCCCATTCATCTCCTCTCCTCGTCGCCCATTCATCTCCTCTCCTCGTCGCCCATTCATCTCCTCTCCTCGTCGCCCATTCATCTCCTCTCCTCGTCGCCCATTCATCTCCTCTCCTCGTCGCCCATTCATCTCCTCTCCTCGTCGCCCATTCATCTCCTCTCCTCGTCGCCCATTCATCTCCTCTCCTCGTCGCCGCCCCTCGTCTCTCTCCTCGCCCCTTCTCAGGCTCTTCGCCCCTTCAGCGGACCACGTCCACCTCTCCTGCCCGCCCCTCGCCGCCTCTCCCTCTTCGCACGCCCTATCGCCACACTCTCCCCTGCACGACTCGCCTCTCGCACCCACTCTCACCCCCCTCCCCAACCCTGCTTCTCCCTACCTTCCCTCGCCAAGCCCTCTTCTCTCCTCCTCCCATCCTTTCTCCCCGCCTCCCTCTGCTGCTGTCACCCTCTCGCCTCCTCTCTACGCCCTGCCCCCCGGCCAATCCATAGACACCACGTGGCTTGCCTACCTGGCAGATTTCTGCTGCCTTCGCTCCCTCCGCCTCGACAACTGTCGCCTCGTCAACGACTCGGCTCTCAGCATGCTTTCGGGTATGAAGCAGGTGTCCATGCCCTCAGGTGTCCATGCCCTCAGGTGTCCATGCCCTCAGGTGTCCATGCCCTCAGGTGTCCATGCCCTCAGGTGTGCTTCACTGCGCACCGCACACCCGTGCACAGGGCATGGCTCTCCGTCCTTTCCAGGCACTCGGATAAGGAAAGCGCGGCGGGCTGTATCTCCCCGCTCAACGCTTTGCCCCTTAGATTCTGCTTACAATCCATGCCATGCCATGCCATGCCATGCCATGCCATGCCATGCCATGCCATGCCATGCCATGCCATGCCATGGCCCATGCCTTCTGGCATGCTGCTTGAGCTGCCCTGCACTGAAAGATGACTTTTGCTTCGACTCTAAAGTTACCCCTTGGATCTCAAAAGTTACCCCTTGGATCTCAAAAGTTACCCCTTGGATCTCAAAAGTTACCCCTTGGATCTCAAAAGTTACCCCTTGGATCTTATATGGCATTTCACGCACTGGTCCGTGGCGCGGTGACATGCGCCATCACTCATCACTCATCACTCATCACTCATCACTCTCCATTCATCACTCTCCACTCATCACTCTCCACTCATCACTCTCCACTCATCACTCTCCATTATTTCATCCCTCGTGGACCTTGCTGTCTGCTCTCCTCCCTTCATCGCCCCCCTTCCATCTCGCCGCATCTGCTTTCATTGCCCGGCCCTCTGCTCTCCTCCGTCGCCCCCACTCGTCTGTCTCCGCCACTCGCCTGTCTCCGCCACTCGCCTGTCTCCGCCACTCGCTGCACTCGACTGCCATCTCCACACGCCCTTGCACATCTCCCGCCCTCCCCCCCCTCCGCCGTGCCCTCACTCCTCGCTCGCTACCTTCGCCCTTGGCAGCAACACGCATTGCCCCCCTCTGGTCACACCAGCTGCCCTCCCCTCATGACCACCCCTCTGCTCTCCTCTTCTGCCACTGCAATCCCCTTACCCCCCCCCAATTTCCCCCACCCCCCTCTCCAGCTCTGCACGGCTTGGATCATTTGGGCTCCACCAACTGCCCTCTCCTCACCAGCTGCCCTCTCCTCACCAACTGCCCTCTCCTCACCAACTGCCCTCTCCTCACCGACTGCCCTCTCCTCACCAACTGCCCTCTCCTCACCAACTGCCCTCTCCTCACCAACTGCCCTCTCCTCACCAACTGCCCTCTCCTCACCAACTGCCCTCTCCTCACCAACTGCCCTCTCCTCACCAGCTGCCCTCTCCTCACTGCTGCTTCTCTCACCTCCCTCTGTTCTCTCACCTCCCTCTGTTCTCTCAACTTCCCAATCCCCCTTTTTTTTGCTTCCCCCCATCCCCCCAGCCCTGCACGGCTTGGAGCATCTGAGTCTCACCGACTGCCCTCTCCTCACTGCCGCTAGTCTGGCATCCATTCTGCCGCCCTGCCTGTCCTCCCTCCGCGCCTGCTGCCTGTCAGGCACGGCTGTGGGCGTGGGGGAGGGCGGGGGGGAAGGGGGGGTTGCAGGAGGGGGCAGTGAGCAGTGGGGTGTTGCAGTGAAGGGCAGGCGCAGAAGCAAGGGCAGCAGGGCCGGTAGCAGTGCTGCCAGTGGTGGCGGCATGGCAGCAGCAGATGCTCCCTCCAATGCGGCACCCACCGCTGCTGCAGACGGCGTGCCCGCCGTGCCCTCATCCCTGTCCGTCATCTCGCTGCTTGCCCGCGCCCCGCACCTCACGCACCTGGAGCTGGGCGGCATGCACCATGCGCTGGATGACAGTGCCTTTAGAAAGCTCACGGTGAGTGGCAATGCCCCACGTGCCATGTGCCATGCGCCATGCGCCATGCGCCAAGTGCCATGTGCCATGCGCCATGTGCCATGCGCCATGCGCCATGTGCCACGCGCCATGTGCCATGCGCCATGTGCCAAGCGCCATGTGCCATGCGCCATGTGCCATGCGCCATGTGCCATGTGCCATGCGCCATGTGCCATGCGCCATGTGCCATGCGCCATGCGCCATGCGCCATGCGCCATGTGCCACGAGCCATGCGCCATGTGCCATGCGCCATGTGCCATGCGCCATGTGCTATGCGCCATGCGCCTTGAGCCATGCGCCTTGCGCCATGCGCCACGAGCCATGCGCCATGCGCCACGCGCCATGCGCCATGCGCCATGGGCCATGCGCCATGCGCCATAGGCCATGCGCCATGCGCCATGCGCCATGGGCCATGCGCCATGTGCTATGCGCCATGCGCCTTGAGCCATGCGCCTTGCGCCATGCGCCACGAGCCATGCGCCATGCGCCACGCGCCACGAGCCATGCGCCATGCGCCACGCGCCATGCGCCACGCGCCATGCGCCATGCGCCATGGGCCATGGGCCATGCGCCATGCGCCATGCGCCATGCGCCATGGGCCATGCGCCATGGGCCATGCGCCATGCGCCATGCGCCATGCGCCATGCGCCATGTGCCATGCGCCATGTGCCATGCGCCATGCGCCATGCTCTGGATGGTGCTGCTCGTCTGAAGGTGACGGTGAGTTTTCTGCCGGTCCCTCCCTGTGCCGTGCTCCATGCCCCGCACCCTGTGCCGTGCTCCATGCCCCGCACCCTGTGCCGTGCTCCATGCCCCGCACCTCACGCACCTGGAGCTGGGCGCCATGCACCATGCAACATGCACCATGCACCATGCACCATGCAGCATGCAACATGCACCATGCAACATGCAACATGCACCATGCCCCATGCAACATGCACCATGCCCCATGCAACATGCACCATGCAACATGCAATGCACCATGCCCCATGCAAGATGCACCATGCCCCCTGCAACATGCACCTTGCCTCATGTCCCACACACCATGCACCATGCAGCAAGGTCCCAGGCCTCATCCAATCTTCACCTGCGCTCCGCATTCCTCGTCCCCCACCCCCATGTCTCCGCCTCATGCCATCACCTCACCACGGGTGCTGGCGCCACTGCGGCTCTGCACTCACCCGGCTCTGCACTCTCTCTCCTCTCTCCTCCCTGCACCCAACCCACCATCGCTCCCCTCTCTCCCGCCTCTCATCTCAGTCTCTTTGTCATATGTGCCATCTCAGTCTCTTTGTCATATGTGCCATCTCAGTCTCTTTGTCATATGTGCCATCTCAGTCTCTTTGTCATATGTGCCATCTCAGTCTCTTTGTCATATGTGCCATCTCAGTCTCTTTGTCAAATGTGCCATCTCAGCATGTGAGCCGTGCCTCAAGCAGCCACCCATATTCGTTCCGCCCCGCCCCATACATCACCCCCATTCCTATCTTCTCTTCTCTCCCCTCCACTCCCCAGTCCCTCATCCACCTGCGCCACCTGGACATGTGGGGTAGCAGCATCACCGACGCCTCCACCCCGCTCCTCCTCGCCTTCCCTCGCCTGCTCTCCGCCAACCTCTCCTGGACCGCCCTCTCCCATGTGCCCGCCCACCCCTCCCTCGCCTCCCTCCACCTTTCTCACTGCTCCCTCCTCTCCGTCGGTTATCCCATTCCTTCCTCCTCTTCCTCTCCCTCCTCCTCATCTCCCTCCTCCTCTCAATCTGCCTCTCCATCCTCCTCCCCACTCACTCATCTCGTTCTCTCGGGGTCGTCCATCGCTCCGCCCTCCTCTCTCTTCCCGCCTCACCTCCTCGCCTCGATCACTCACCTCGACATCTCCCACTCACGTGGCGCCACACCCCCTCCTCCTCCTTCCCACACCCCATCGCACCCCTCTCTCCCCCCGCCCCCTCACGGCCCCCCTTGCGGGCTGCTGTGGCTGCTGCCTGCCGTGTCCCTCACGCACCTGGACCTCGCCTCTGCCGCCATCTCAGACGCGCTGCTGCTGCACCTCGCACACTCCGTCCCTCACACCGTCGGTGCCTCCCTCTGCTCCATGCCTCCCTCTGCTCCATGTCTCCCTCTGCTCCATGCCTCCCTCTGCTCCATGTCTCCCTCTGCTCCATGCCTCCCTCTGCTCCATGCCTCCCTCTGCTCCATGCCTCCCTCTGCTCCATGCCTCCCTCTGCTCCATGCCTCCCACTGCTCCATGTCTCCCTCTGCCCCATGCCTCCCTCTGCTCCATTCCTCCCTCTGCTCCATGCCTCCCTCTGCTCCATGCCTCCCTCTGCTCCTTTCCTCCCTCTGCTCCATGCCTCCCTCTGCTCCATGCCTCCCTCTGCTCCATGCCTCCCTCTGCTCCAAGTCTCCCTCTGCTCCAAGTCTCCCTCTGCTCCATGTCTCCCTCTGCTCCATGCCTCCCTCTGCTCCATGCCTCCCTCTGCTCCATGCCTCCCTCTGCTCCATGTCTCCCTCTGCTCCATGCCTCCCTCTGCTCCATGCCTCCCTCTGCTCCATGCCTCCCACTGCTCCATGTCTCCCTCTGCCCCATGCCTCCCTCTGCTCCATTCCTCCCTCTGCTCCATGCCTCCCTCTGCTCCATGCCTCCCTCTGCTCCTTTCCTCCCTCTGCTCCATGCCTCCCTCTGCTCCATGCCTCCCTCTGCTCCAAGTCTCCCTCTGCTCCATGTCTCCCTCTGCTCCATGCCTCCCTCTGCTCCATGCCTCCCTCTGCTCCATGCCTCCCTCTGCTCCATGCCTCCCTCTGCTCCATGCATCCCTCTGCTCCATGTCTCCCTCTGCTCCATGTCTCCCTCTGCTCCATGTCTCCCTCTGCTCCATGCCTCCCTCTGCTCCATGCCTCCCTCTGCTCCATGCCTCCCTCTGCTCCATGCCTCCCTCTGCTCCATGCATCCCTCTGCTCCATGTCTCCCTCTGCTCCATGCCTCCCTCTGCTCCATGCCTCCCTCTGCTCCATGCCTCCCTCTGCTCCATGCCTCCCTCTGCTCCATGCCTCCCACTGCTCCATGTCTCCCTCTGCCCCATGCCTCCCTCTGCTCCATTCCTCCCTCTGCTCCATGCCTCCCTCTGCTCCATGCCTCCCTCTGCTCCTTTCCTCCCTCTGCTCCATGCCTCCCTCTGCTCCATGCCTCCCTCTGCTCCATGCCTCCCTCTGCTCCAAGTCTCCCTCTGCTCCAAGTCTCCCTCTGCTCCATGTCTCCCTCTGCTCCATGCCTCCCTCTGCTCCATGCCTCCCTCTGCTCCATGCCTCCCTCTGCTCCATGTCTCCCTCTGCTCCATGCCTCCCTCTGCTCCATGCCTCCCTCTGCTCCATGCCTCCCACTGCTCCATGTCTCCCTCTGCCCCATGCCTCCCTCTGCTCCATTCCTCCCTCTGCTCCATGCCTCCCTCTGCTCCATGCCTCCCTCTGCTCCTTTCCTCCCTCTGCTCCATGCCTCCCTCTGCTCCATGCCTCCCTCTGCTCCAAGTCTCCCTCTGCTCCATGTCTCCCTCTGCTCCATGCCTCCCTCTGCTCCATGCCTCCCTCTGCTCCATGCCTCCCTCTGCTCCATGCCTCCCTCTGCTCCATGCATCCCTCTGCTCCATGTCTCCCTCTGCTCCATGTCTCCCTCTGCTCCATGTCTCCCTCTGCTCCATGCCTCCCTCTGCTCCATGCCTCCCTCTGCTCCATGTCTCCCTCTGCTCCATGTCTCCCTCTGCCCACTACTCCGCCAATCACTCAGGCCGAACATGTTTGTTGGACCAAAAACAGCAACAACCCCCCCGGCTCTTTCCCATCAACAGGCACTGCCTCCAGGCACCACCACGCATGCAGCAACCAGCAGCAACACTGCTACCTCCGCCACCACCACCATCACTCCCACAGCCAGCACCAGCCTCACTCCCTGCCACACTTTCCCCTGGCAGCACCTGTCGCTGGCGTCCTCCCCGGACCTCACCTCCCGCGGCCTGGCAGCGCTGCTGCCCCTGGCCCCTCGCCTTGTGTCCCTCTCCCTCGCCCACACCGCTGCTTCCAACGCCTGCCTGCCCCTCCTCGCCTCCCTGCCGCTCCTCTCCTCCCTCTGCCTCGACGGATGTCCCATCTCAGGTCGGCTCTGTGCTCCCATTACTGTATATGGGTCAGCTTACACACTCACTGACATTTCCTAGGTCAGCTGATGTACACTGGATGCCCAGTATCCCATCTGGGTGCATGGATGAATGGGTGCGTGGATGCATGGCTGCATGGGTGTGTGCCTGCATGGCTGGTTGCAGGCGGCACAGTGGATGACTGCATGGAGGATGGGGAGTTGGAGGAGGGCGAGGTTGAGTATCTCACTACTGTGTCCTGGGTCAGCTGATGACGTCACTCCTCAATGTCCAATCTCCCATCTGGGTGCAGGCGCCACATCGGATGACGGCATGGAGGATGGCGACGAGGAGGAGGACGAGGAGGAGTACCTCTTGAGGCAGCACCTAGCAGGGTTGTACGCACCAACACCGGTACCATCAGCATCAGCATCAGCGGTGGCCGAGGGTGGTTTGGCGCTGCTCGCCTCCCTACCGCTCCTCACCGCTCTCAGCCTGCTGGCGACGCCCCTCTCAACACACGGCATGCTGCGCCTGCGCCACCTCACCCACCTGCACTCTCTCTCCCTCTCCTCCACTGCCCTCAGCCCCCGCCGCTTCGTCTCCCTCCTTGGTAAACCCACCATCTGCGCCTCCCCATCACATCGTTTCCCTCAAGTGGTCCTTGTATTAACCTTACCCTGTGTACAGTCTAGAGAAGCAGGGAGAGTGTAGAGCGACATGCAACAGTCACGGTCTATGGGAGCTCCGCAGGGGTCTGCACCACAGCAAAGCAGTCCCCGAGGGCGAGGGGCTCCTCGGGTGAGCCCACGGGGGGGCATTCAGCCTGCACGGCTCCGTTGGCCTTATCCAGGCAGGCCAACGCGTGGCCCCCTCGGAGTGTCACGGTGGAGCGCTGCCCAAACTGGTGGAGCAAGAACACCGCCTGGTGGAGCAAGAACGCCGCCTGTTGGGTAGACGGATGGGTGTTCAAGTGCCTCCTGGCAGCCGTGCCTACCAGGAGCCTCAGGAAGGTGAAGGTGGCCATCCGCAAGTTTCACGGCTAGGGGTAACACTTGTCAGCCTCTTCCTAACTTGTAGTCATTAATAGTCGGCTGCATCGGTCGCCTCGGAGAACCAGAAGCGCATTCAGGAAGATTTCATCAAGTCCAAGGAGGCGGAGGTTGAGGAAATTCAGTCAGCATCCGCCTCTCACGTGGCAGTTTTGGCGGCCAACCTCGAAGACTACATACAACCCCGAAGCCTCAGCTCCGACCCCGAGCTCACCGTATCTGATGCGGCTAAGGAGGATCAAGGCGTCTTGCATCGAGCAGGCCAAGTCTAAGATCGTCACCGCCAAGGATGAGATCGTCATCCAGGAGCTGCACAAGCAGAAGGCGTGCGAAGCTGAAGAGTTGAAGAAAGCTGCTGCTGCTGAAGAGATGGAGAAAACGGAAACGGCTTCGGTACTCGATGAACTCGTGCTGAAAGCTACTAAGCGGCAAGTCGAGGCGATGCGCAAGGAAGTTGTGGCGAGCGTCACTACGAGCGTCACTGCAAGCGTCGAGGCGAAGCTGACTGCGAAGTTCCAGAAGAGTTTGTCGATGGGATCACAGGATCCAAATCCGCCCCCCTCGTCTTCGAAGCCCAAGGCAGACCCGTCCAAGAACCCGAAGAGTAACTCTTATGGGAACACCGCAGATGTACCGAAGGCTCCGAAGAAGCGAGGGAGAGGCAAGAAGAAAACGAAGTCTCCAGGCGGCAGCGGAGGGAAAGGCCAGCAATCTTCCTCGACTACGGCCCAAGTTCCAAAAAACGGCGGCGGCGGCCAAGGAAAAGGGCCGCGCAAGAACTAACGGCACGAGATCTCGCGCTCCGTCGGTTTGGATGTCTTGACTTTACGGCAGGTGCAGTCACGCGTTCAGAACCGGGGGGTACACAACCTGAGCTCCAAGGTTTTATCTCACGACGAAACCAAGGCGCTCGGGATGGGACTCAAATTCGTACCTACGCCGTCGTGGAACTTTTTCATCGAAGCAGATTTGGATCAACTGCATCGACGGATCTCCCTCAGTCTTTTCTTCAAGGATCAAGGGTCTTCAACTTCATCACGTTTCCGGGAGAAGAATCCAAGCTGGAGACCCGAGCGGGACGCGGTCCCGGAGCATGTCTTCAAGGAGGCGCAAGCTGACCTATCGTTCCTGCTGAAAGCTTGTAAGCCGTCTCGTGGACTCAACCTCTCGCGAGGAGTCTGCGCGGTTTTACGCTCCTTATCACTCGACAGCAACATCGTCATCAAGCCTGCTGATTAAAACGTCGGAGTAATTGTGATGTATCGCGCGCACTACGTTGCTCTCTGCATGGAGCATCTCGACGACGCGACAATGTACCAGCCGGTTCGTCACGACCCAACTCCTTCTGTTCTACAACAGCTGACGGAGCTGAAGGCGACGTGGGGACCTGCTTTTCCTGACAGTCTTTGGAAGTACTTTTTCGATCGTCCGCCAGGAGGATGGCGACCAGCGGCATTCTATATCCTGCGGAAGCTTCACAAGAAAGTACCCGTGGGACGACCGATCGCCGCCTCACACTCCTGGGTCACGGCTAATGTGAGCCGATGGCTGGATTCTCAACTACGACCGCAAGGGCTCAAATAACCGACCTACCTGCGCGACTCCCTCTCTTTGCTAACAAAGCTGGAAGCTACGTTTTTTCCACCAACTGTGCTCCTGGCCACTTACGACGTCACCTCGCTCTACCCAAGCATCTCCATCGATTGAGGGCTCGAAGCAGTTAGCAACTTTCTCCTGAGGGCATCAACACAGCTCGCTCAACCGCTCATGGCTTTCTTGGGATGGGTCATGAGGAATTCTTTTGTGGAATTCAACGGCAGGATTTTTCACCAAGTGCAAGGAACTGCGATGTGAACTCCAGTTGCAGTCTGCTTTGCGGTCCTCTTTATGCGCCGTCTCGACGAGCTGCTCAAGGACAGGTGGACCGGGATGTCACCAAGTTACCACGTCCGTTACATCGACGACGGCCTTATCATCTGGCCAGGCTCGCGGGCTGATCTGGAGGAGTACCTGCGAACCTTCAACGGCTTAGATCCTTCCATCAGGATCACGAGGAATATCTCGGAGCACTCCATTGATTTTTTGGATGTTGTCCTCCACAAGGGGCAGCGTTTCAAGGAGTGCGGTCGTCTGGACCTCGGCACTTTTCAGAAGCCGATGAACAGATACCTCTACCTTCCCTTTTCCTCCTTCCACCCTCGGCACTGCAAGGAGGGTTTCATACGCGCCGAACTACAGCGTTACTTACTGCGTTCGACCTCCATGCGCACCTTTCTTGCAACGAAGCAGGCTTTCTTCCAGCGGCTTCGCGACCAGGGTTACCCCCCTGCTTTCCTTCAACCGATCTTCAAGGACGTTCTTTTCGCGCAACGCGCAACACTACTCGCCAACACTCTCGCAAACCAGCAACTTCGACGACATTCTCTCCCCTCATCACGTGGACCCCTAGTTCTGAAGACGACCTACACACCTGTGTCGGCCCGTCTCAAACTAGGGGTCGTTTTGAGTCGACTAAAAAATCGACTCATTACACACGGATTATACACTGAGAGAATTTTTGTCGCATGGAAGGCTGGGCGTAACTTGCAAAAGTTACTTGTTCGCACGAGACTCCCTGAGCACCAGCTGGCGAGATGTGGGTTACCCACGACACGTCCCGAGGAATGAAGACCTGGCACCTTGGAACTTTCCAGGGTGTTTTGGATTGGCTGACCAGATTTCAGTCGCTGTTGTTCCAACCTTGAAGAAGTTGTTCTCGTAGCGCAGTTTTTGTTTAAGAGCTTGCTTGTAAACTCACTTTTATAATTCCCACAGCACTGACGAAGGTCTGATTTGGGGCCTGTCCCAGTCAGCCGAAACTAGTTTGCGTTTTAATCTTCTAGTGAAGTTGAGTTCAGAACTTCAATTTCTTGCATTTTAAACAGGGGTATCTTTACCTACTGTTACTCTTTTGCTAAAGTTTTCCTTTTCACTGCAGCCCACCCTAACGCTTAATGGCTACAGGTGGCCATCCGCAAGTTTCATGGCTAGGGGTAACACTTGTCAGCCTCTCCTAACTTCTTCCTCATTATGCCCTAAACGAGCCGTCGGCCTGCCTCGGCGATCCGGGCCTGGACCGGCCCGGGCGGGCCGGGCTCCAGAATGAGGTGGTCTTGGGGCCGGGCTTTGACGTACTCCGCCCGGCTGTGGTAGAGGCCGGTCTTCTTTGCCGCGTCCTTTGCGGGCCAGGGGGTCTCGGGTGCCGATGGGATCGGCGATGGTAACATCGCATGTCTGGAGCCAGGATTATGTGTGGCCTGCTCCTCGCGTATCTGTTCACGTTTTATTATCCCTCTCACTCCACCCCCTCTCACTCCACCCCCTCTCACTCCACCCCCTCTCACTCCACCCCCTCTCACTCCACCCCCTCTCACTCCACCCCCTCTCACTCCACCCCCTCTCACTCCACCCCACCCCCCCTCTCACTCCACCCCCTCTCACTCCACCCCCTCTCACTCCACCCCCTCTCACTCCACCCCCTCTCACTCCACCCCCTCTCACTCCACCCCCTCTCACTCCACCCCCTCTCACTCCACCCCCTCTCACTCCACCCCCTCTCACTCCACCCCCTCTCACTCCACCCCCTCTCACTCCACCCCCTCTCACTCCACCCCCTCTCACTCCACCCCCTCTCACTCCACCCCCTCTCACTCCACCCCCTCTCACTCCACCCCCTCTCACTCCACCCCCTCTTACTCCACCCCCTCTCACTCCACCCCCTCTCACTCCACCCCCTGTCACTCTCCACTCTCCCCTCTCCTTCCCCCTCCCCCCTCCTGCTGCAGCCTTCTGTCCATGCCGCCACCTGCTGCTCTCCTCGCCGCACATCACCGCCCACCACCTCCCCTCCCTCCGCCTGCACCCCTCAGTGCGCCTCCTCGACGCCTCCCTCCTCCCCGCCTTTTCCCCCCCCCACGCCACCACCCTGGCCAATCAGCTGGCGCCACGCATCACTGTGGTGCACGCCTTTGACAGGGGGAGCAGCGCTGGGCTGTGGGTGCTGCAGCAGCGAGCGGGAGAGGGGAAGGGGCCGCGCAGGGGAAGAGGGCAGGAGAGTAGAGGACGAGAAGGGATGGTAGAACGAGGGCAGGGGGGAGGAGCAGAGGGAGGGGAGTGGAAGGAGGGGCCGCGGGGGCAAGGAGGGCAGAGGGAGGAGGGTGCTGGTAGCAGCGATGGGAAGGGAGAGTCATTTCACAGAGGTGGGGGGAAACGGTCAGCTCGCTCCAATGGGGGTAAGGGTCAGCGTCGGCATGTGGTGCCATGGGGTGGTTGGGAGGAGGTGATGGATGGGGTGAGGGGGTGCAGGTGGGAGGGAGTGCAGTTAGCAAGAGTGTCCCATGTGACTTGTTAATGCCCCAAGTGAATTTTCGGTGCCCCAGGTGAAGTTTCATTGGCCCAGGCTGCTCTCTCCAGCATTCATTGTGTGACATGCAACGAGTGCAGCGACTCCCCACCCTACTTGCTGAGCTTCACTCTCTCTGCCACGATATGCCCTTCACTCACCATCCACCTTCCTTCCTCTCTCTTTCGTTGCCATTCCCCTCCCTCGCCCCTACCCTGCAGATGAGAGGCGCAGGTTCTCCCGGGCTGAGCTTAATTCTCTGCGCCGTGCTGCACAGGCGCTGCAGCTGCCTGTGCCATTGCCACTGCCGTTATCCCGCAACTAGCCATGGAGGTTTAGTATTCTGTAGCGTTGCAAGAGCTGCGGCGTTGTCTCAATCTGGTGCTGTGTTTATGGGATGGGAGGCATTGTCATTTTCTCCCATTCTTTCCTTGGAAGTGTTTCAGCGCCATTGAAGTGCTACCAGCTTCTTGTGTGATTCGAGTAGACTTTCAAAGCAACGACAGCACCACCCTCTGCACAACTTCTGTTGCCTGCAGTGTCTATAGCGCACATCACTTCTTGCAACATTCACCACCCGACGCTTTTTTTTCATGTGACGCGTTATAAATGGCTACAAGTAACACATCAACCTCTTTTGCAGCATGTTTTTTACTCCCGCACACCCCGCGTCCATCTTTGCAAACATGCTTCCATGTGCCGTGCTATGCCTCAACGAGAAAGGTTAGATACACTGCACCAACTTCACCCAACCATCGCAAGTTTCTCCCGTGGTGGAACTTAGGCTGAGAATAGCTGTAGAATCTTTTCAGCGGAACGAAGCGCTTGTAACAAAGTGCTTGATAGCACAGCGGAAGTCTTGTTGAGTGAATCCTTGTGCTGTTATGTGAGAACAAGTGATTGATTTTAGCAAAGGGATACAAAGGTTTATATAATAATACAAGAGAATACGAAGAGTCTAACTGATGATGCACTTCGAGGGGTACATGCTAAAATTATATTGAGTTATATAATTGATAGGCTTGGTAGTGTTACTGAACCTTTCTGTATAGGGTACAATCCCCTCCTTGTACCTCTCTCTCTTCCTAGTCCAACTCTCTTCTTTCTCGTCACTTTTGCCTACTCCTAGATCTACTTGCCTCACGCCATTCCATGGCGGCCTTCTTCCTAGTATCCTAGCCAACCTAGCCTCCTAAGTTTAAGAACCTTGAGTCCTAAGCTTCTTTGAGAGTACATTCCCTTTTACGACTCATTAAGGGCGACTCGGGTAACCACCAGGCCTCAGGATATCAGGGTAAAATACCCTTACGGCCCTTACTATAAGGCTGGGGTTGGTGTTGGACCCTTATATTTAAAAGTGGTTTAGTTTTGGACCCTTATGAAAAAAACTAAATTTGTACCGGACCCTGATTTTGAAAAGTGGTGCAGCGTTAGCACCCTGATGCGGAAAAGTGTTCTGTAAAATCACCCTTACACAATCACACATGCGATCCCCCGCTGTAATCATTGATCCCCTTGGCAACCTGTAGATTTCGGCTAAGTCCCCCCCCAATCCGAGAGTCATTCCTCCTATACCCCCCGCAACCCAAGATTTCGGCTAAGTCCCCCACTGCCAAAGGCATTCCTCCCACAGCCCTCGAGCGACCCCGAAAAATTGGTGAAGTCCCCCACTGGCAGAGACAAAGCTACTGCAACCCAGAGGATTCGGCTAAGTCCCCCACTAAGAGAGACAGTCCTGAAACGAAAAGAAAGCCCTGAAACTACGTTGAAATTACAGGGTAGCCTGAAACGAAAAGAAAGCCCTCGACGTGATATGTCAAACCATCTTTTCCCCCCTACCCATTTCGGCGAGGGAATGTCGCGCCTACGAAATATCGGCGACTTGAATTTACAGGTTTTTACCTGGCCCCTGCCCGCGCACGACTGGGATCACGTCGTCAATTTCTTCTGCTAATGGTTTACGCTTTTTATGGCTGCCACTCACCCAAGAATTCATGCGCACAGTTACAAAACCTGTCATCTTGAATGTATAATTCGTGTTGGTAGAGTCGTATCCGCCACTACATTCGTTAAAAGAAATTAAAGAAAGAAAGAAAGAAAAGAAAAAACCGAGTGGGGCACTAACGGGAAATCAGGTCGAGACCAGGAAGGGTCTTGGGAATGAGGTCGTATTTCTACAAGATAGTAATCAGTACCAGCAAACCCGAAATGGACTCTGAAACGCGAAACAGTGAGGTCCGAGGGTCAAAACGCGAATTCCTGTTCGGTTTGATTTGGTACTTCGCGAAGTTTGCTTCCCTGGTACTGAACGCTCTAATTTAGAAATACGCACTAAAAGCAAAATTACCGAGGTGCGACATTCCCTCCACTTCAGCACTAACAACCAAAAATCTTGGTGCACCCTGTCGAGTGCCACCCAAGGCACGTCGTCACATCATACAGTATCTACAACACGTCAGTCGTCTGATCATGCGAGATCCTGTAACTACAGTAAAGTGTAAGGCTGCGCTGGAGTTATACCCTTATGTGAAAAAATACAAATATTTAGGACCCTTATATCACAAAGTAGCTAAAAAAATACCCTTACAGAAAAAGTGGTAGCAAGCGAGTACCCTTACAAGAAAAAGTACTTCGAATCCTATCCAGAGGCCTGGTAACCACCCGTGCTGTAATACCTGGATGGTTATTTGTCCTTGCTGTCGCGCTGACTTGACTCTTGTACTTCTGACTATTGGGTTGCGGTCTGCGACCGTTGCCCTTTCGTAACCTCTTCGAGGTGTCGTCAACAGGCCTGACGTTAAAAAAAAACCCCACCTGAGCTGTCGAATAAAAAAAAAAGTTTACCCTGAGGGCTCAGGTTTCAAAAATTGCCTACCCTGACTTGTAAGGGTTCAGAAATCTGGAACCCTGAAAATCCCAGGGTTCACCGAGCGCGTTCAGGGTTGCCTTCAACACGAGGGGGGAATAAAAAATGGGGGGAAAAAGGGGAGGGAATCAAACCGAGGGGAGGGGGAGAGCGAAACGGAGGGGAAGGGGGAGGATGGAAACATAGGGGAAGAGAGGAAGCGAAACGGGGAGGAAAAAAGTGGGGGTTGGGGGGTGGGGGAAGTTCGAAATACAGTCGAGGAATGGGAGAAGCGAAACGGAGGGGAAGGGGGGATCGAAACGGAGGGGAAGGGGGGATCGAAACGGAGGGGAAGGGGGGATCGAAACGGAGGGGAAGGGGGGATCGAAACGGAGGGGAAGGGGGGATCGAAACGGAGGGGAGGGGGAGTCGAAACCAAGGAAGAAAGGGGGAGGGAATCAAAACCAAGATGCGAGGGGCGAAACGGAGGGGAGATGGGGGAATCGAAATGGAGGGGAGGGGGGAAACGAAACGGAGGGGGAGTGGGGGGAGCGAAAATGGAGGGGAGGGAGGAATCGAAGTGGATTGGAGGGGGGAAGCTGGGTAATAGGGCGGTCGGAGAAAATTCACGCCCTAGCAGCGCCCCGGCTGGGAGATCTTAGACGTTGATCAATGTGACCATCTAACGGTTTAATTATGTCGAAACGATCGCAATCGATCTTGACCGTTACATTTTCATAGACTTAGCTAATTTTTGTGGGTTGTTGTTAGTGTGTACGGGGGATGTCTGTACGACACATGAGTTAGCCGATTTTTGTGGGTTGCTTGGTGTGTGAGGGAATGTTTGAGGACTTCACCAATTTTTGTAGGTTGTTGCGTGTGGGGGGGAATGTCTCTGGAGATTGGGGACTTCGCCTAAATTTCCGCATTGTGAGCCACATGGATGTCGCACTCAGGGTTCGTACGCGTTACTCCCTGAAAACTCAGTGTTGGGATAACGCAAACCCTGAAATTCTCAGTGTTCACAGACATACAACCCTGAAGAGGTTAGGGTTCAAAAAAGCCCAACCCTGAAAATTAAGGGTTGGCAAAAAAAATACCATGTGAAATCAGGGAATCAGGGTAAAATACCCTGATAACGACAGGCCTGGTCGTCAACAGGGTTTCAGCTAGGATTTAGGGCTGTCTGAAAATCAGACGGGGTTCCAAAGTTTCGTCTGACCATCAGACGAAAAATTTCAAGGAGTCTGAGATTTCAGACGATTTTTTAACGCAAGTCTGAACATTCAGACGAAAAAATTGCCGCAAGAAACTTCGGCACTTGCAATTGAGACTTCGATTTTTCCGTTTCCTCATTCCCTGCTGAGAGCCTGTTCCTACGAACGTCTTCCCATACTTGGACCCGCCTATGAGCGCGTTCGAAGGTTCCTTGTCAAGCTAAAATCGTTTCAGTATCACAATTCTCAGCTGCTTCGAATTTGCTCGCGTTGAAATCGTACTGTACGGATGCGCGCCTGTCTAAAAAAGGCGCGCCTAAAAAGAAGTTTGAAAACAGGGCTCGAACGTTGACAGTCACAACCCTATGTCAGACCACGCGGAACCGCATTGAACCGTTTTGCGTAGAAATTTTACGGCTCTGTAGCGCGCGAGCCTGGGGAGAGAGACCAGGGCCTACGCACTGTATCTGCCTACAGTACCAGGGCCTTGCTCTGTTTGGCGATAAGAGAATCGCACGTAACGTGACGTGTCACGCACAAGCAACCCTCACACGCACCGCCATTGCAGGTATACGGGGGGGAGGGTGTGGGAGGGTCCTCAGCCAAAATTTCATGGTCTAGCTGTGAGGGACTTCATCGAAAAACATGGCCCGAGGGGTGTGTGGGGGAATGTATCTCGCAAAAAGGGTCTTAGCCGAATTTTAGGGGTTGTGCGTGGTGTGTAGAGCAATGTCTCAGGTGTGAGGGACTTCGCCAATTTTTTATTGTTGCGAGGGGTATGTGGAGGAATAACTCTGGTCTGGAGGACTTGCCAGTAAAACTAGCAAAAAAACAAAATAGGGAGGTTGTGTACGGGTGTGGGAGGAATGTATCTGGCACTCGGGGACTTGGTCGGAAAAACTCTTGGTTGTGGGGGACAGAGGGGGAGGGGGGGAGGGGGGGGGGGGAAGGGGGGGTGGGGGTGTAGGGGGGGAGACGAGGAATGTATCAGACGAAAAAATCCGCGCTATCTGAATTCTCAGATGAAAGTCTACACTTAGTCTGTACTTCCAGACGAAATCTTATAGCTTATCTAGACGATCAGACGAATTAATTTAGCCCGTCAACAAATCAGATGAATGAGAAAAAACAGGTCTTATTTTCATACCATCAGACCGATTTCGTCTGATATCTGAGACCCTGGTCGTCAACCTGCGTCAAACGTCGGAGGTACTGTAGCAGGGTTTGACTCGTTGGTCCTCGATGTTGTGGTCTTCGCGTATTGTTACAGCACGCGAGATTCCAGAAATGTGCTTAAGTCCTATTATAATTTCCAATACCCTCCTTCATTTTTGGAGTGTCGATGCGGTCGAGGTTGCTGACGTGTTGTAGTCCATTCAGCAGCATGCAGTACTGGAACTTCGACTTCATCAGCTTCTTGGTCAATAATTCGGTTGCCATTTTGGTGGAGGGGCAGTAGCCCAATTGGAGACATCCCTGCTCGATCTCGTCTTTCACGAAGAAGTAACGAAGACAGATGTGCTGTGTTTTGTTCGCGAATCCACTTTTGTCGGCGATTCTGATCGCCGATTGGTTGTCGCAGAAAAGAGAAAAGCTTGGTAATTCAGCAATCTTCGCTTCTTCGAGTAGCTCGCGCAGGTAAAGTCCTTGATTTGTAGCTGTGTAGAGGGCGATATATTCAGGTTCAGCAGAGGAGAGGGCAATTAATTCTTGTTTTTCCGAGTGTCAGGAGATAGTGCCGATAGGCTCCAAGCGGTAGATGTAGCTGGTGCGAGAGTGCCTGTTGTCCCTGTCGACGGCGTGATCGGCGTCGACGTAGCCGATGAACCCTGTCTTGGTACTGGCGTTCTTGTGGTAGGTGAGACCGATCGTCGGGGTCGAAATAAAGTAGTGGAGCGCGCGATCGAGTTCGTACAGATTCCCCCCTTCAGGTCGCTTAAGGTGCATGGCGAGCTGACTAGCGGCGTAGAAGAGATCAGGATGGCAGGTGACGGCAGCGAAGAGCAGACAGCCCAGCTTCTGGTGGTATTCCTAAATGCGGGCTAGGGCGAGTAGTGAGAAGGATGGTGGGGGAGCCGGCGGCGCGTAGAGGTATGGAGTAAGGAGGGGTGGCGGGGAGAGATCGAACCGCCGAGTGATATTCTCGGTTTACTTGGAGGCCGAGAGATGGATGGTGTCGGCGCCTTCGGTGATGTTGAGCCCCAGGTACTGCGTTACGGTAGGCGACACCATGATAGTGAGTTGGATCTCTATCTCCCCTTCGAGTGACAGGAGCGGAGGTCTCGATGTTGTCGCGCCAGGGCTGCTGGTCAAAGCCGCACACTACCTAGCGAGCCTTGAAGCGTTCGATGGTCCCATCCGCCTTGGTCTTCATGCGGAAAACCCATTTTTCCGAGAGAATAGTCTTTCCGTCGTTTGAGAAATTGGTATTAAGTTTTAAGTGTTCCAATCGTGTAATGCCGCTAACTTCCAATCCATTGCTTCCCTCCATTTTTCCCTGTGCGGTCCCTCAAGAGCTTTCTTAACAGTCTTCAGCTCCTCAACTTGTGGCATGGAAGGCGGAGGGTGGACGGCTGCGACAAGTCCAAGTATATGCAGGCCAGTTTTGGTGTAGCGGGGAATGGTAAAATGGTAATATGCTTCAGCATTCGGGCTTTTGCGAGGATTGTCGTCGTCCATCTGCATGTCAACGGAGTAGTAAGGTAGGGGTCCTCCAGCTGCAGATGCGTCCAGAATGTTCTGTTCGTCCAGGCCAGCTTCTTCGTCTGCCGAGGCGGACGTGCGTGCGCCAGCGAAACCACCAGACGGATCCTGATTGGTGGCGATGTTCTTGAGGCAATGGTTGAGGGTAAGGTTCTCGTAAAAGGTCACAACACGTGCCGGTTCTATTTCCTTGTATTCCAAGTCCCACATTTTCTATGTCTTGTAATGCTTTTCCACGCCGAGGTGTAGTCCCCATCTTGCCCGCTGCGAAAATCGTCCAGCTCTTGCAATGTGGGGTTGGTACTGTACCATACAGCCAAAAACTCATTAAAGAGTTGTACTGCCGTTCTTCCCTGTCCACAGCAGATGCGGTGATGTGTTGTTTGCAGGGAGCTAGATGAAATAAGATTCTGCAGCATTACAATGTAATTCACCGCCTCCGGCCACTGTGAGTCAGGCAGTCACATGCCCCGCAACAGCTTCCGCATGGTGTTCTGGAGAGTCCTGTTCATCCTCTCTGCTTCACCATTTTGTGGGTGAGCGTAGGGTAGCGTGACAAGCCTCTTGATTGCCCGCTCAACAAGATAGTCCTTCAAGCGCTGAGTATTCCATCGCCCCGACTGACTGGAAGTTTGTAGCTTCGTATCTCCCTCCCACTCTACTGCAGCAAGCCATTCGACAAAGGCAGAGAAGGCAAGATCGCGTGGCGGCAGGTTAAGATTCCAGGTGTAGCGCGTGGCAGCATCGACGAAGGTGATGACGTAGTTGAGGTTGGCCTGGCCGACTTTGCGTGGGATATACAGCATGTCACTGTATACTTTCTTGAGAGGAGTATATTCAGGTGCGCTTGGGTTGTGATGTGGCGGAAACGGTTGTCAATGAAGATCTGCTTCGGGACAGATGAAACAGGTATGGTAAGGGCGTCGTAGTTCACGGCCATCGAGAAGTAGGAGAGCGTCCTTGTCGAGAAATTTTGCGCAAATAGTGTCGAAGAGTCTTGCGTTGTCGGGATGCCCTAATCGTTGATGTCATGTCATATCTCTTCGCTCGCCTTGTGTCCCACAGATCGACGGTACAAGTCTGAGTTGGCGTAGAAAGCGGAAACAGTTGCGGCGCTCAGATGCTGCTCGCGAGTGTGCGCCTCTAGCTGCTCGACTTCGGTCGGTGGCGGTTCTTCGACGGGCGGTGTGTCAATCGGGACTTCTTTGATGGGTGGCGCGGACAAAGTTCCAGCGATGGGACTTGCAGGGAGTACTTGTGTTGGCATTTGTTGCGCGGTTGTTCTTGTTTCTCTCGTGTCGCGCATCATAGCTAATTCTTCAGGAATGATGTTGGAGTACCTGAAGCCATCGCGGTCAAAGCCCGGGTCAAGATCTGGAGGGTGCATCCAGGACGTAAAGAAGATTACGTCGTTGCTGTCAGCAGTGCCGCGGTCTGGAACAAATTCCAAGATGAAGACACCACGCTTTTGGATCGCTCGACCAATGTAGAGGCCGCCCTTCCTGTGGTAGAGTCGGAACTCGTGCTCGAAGCTATCGCACTCCAGGAGAATGCCTTTCAACATGACTTGACTGACATTTGAGATTTTCAACGACGAGTATCCTTGTCATTTGTAACACAACGCTTGTCTCAAGAGATAGTAACTGAACGAATCCTTCTTTGCGTGTGGGCTGGTTCTGATTGTTGGCAGCGGTGATCACGACTTCTCGGCTCAGAGTCTTCTCCCGTTGAACGAAACGCGCCGAGGAGCACATGTGCTGGCCACAGCAACTATCAAGAAACCAAGTGTCACGGCCAGACGGTTCGTCGTAAGTTATCGCAGCGTAAGTCGGGTTCGGTTGGAGCCGGGTCTGTGTCGGAGCGGGTGGATACTCGTCAAGGTCACAGTGAGGCTTAGAGCCGGGTACACAGTAGTCGGTCCGTGCCATGGAGCTAACAACATTTTGTGCGTCTTGTGCTGAGAGATTCGTCAAAGCTGGCCGGCGTTGCTGAGTTGAGGCGACCGGACTTGGAGACGGACGAGGTGCTCGGGGCTGATATTGCTGAGGTTGCATCTATTGATGCTGGGGATGGCGCTGCTGCTGCCTTTGACAGTTGAAGCGGGAGTGTCCCGACGTTCAGCAGAGATGACAGAACGGAGGTGAGTGTCGTTTTTGGTGTGTATTATTGTTGCGCCCATGCGCATAAAAGGCGAGTTGATGACTTGGTTTCTTTGCATGGTGCTCGTACAGAACCATGTCTTGCTGCTCGGTGTGAAGCTCCGCGCATAGATGCATGTCGGAGATTCCCCCGTGAGCCCGGATGAGGGAGCGCGTCGTATGCCACTAAGGACCAAAACCAGCGAGGACGTTTGTGACAAAGGAAACTTCGGATAAGTGCCCGCCACTTCGTAAGAGTCTGTCACGCAATCCCTTGTAGCGATTCATGTACGCCATCGCCACTCTCCGGCTTGCATCTGAATCGTCGTGAGTTGTGCCATCAGTCGGCTTTGAGTCACACTGTCAGAGGCTTGGTGGACACTCTTCAAGTGACAGTAGGCGAGCTCACCCGAGTTCCCCAAGTTGCGATATGTGCAAATGCTCTGTTGTTCTGTTAGTATCAGGTTGCGCAGAAGAATGGTGAAGGCCATCAACGACTGATAAGTGTAAATTTTCTTCTCTTAAATAGTCTCGTTAACAGATAATGCCTAAGAGCCAGTGAAGTACCCGAGGATCTGCGCGCCGTCCATGAGCAGCTCGAACCCGAAGCTCTAGGTAAAGAAGTACTTGCCATTAAATGAGAAGGATGTTTGGAGGTTGAGTATGTTTTTGAACTGCCGCAACATGTTGAGAATGTCCGTTGGTTTGTTGCTTGCTTCTAAGTCCACTACTGCCGCTGGAGTCGGCAGGAACGTGAAAGAGTCGGGCGAAGGGTGGTAAGATTGATGTTGAGCAGGCTGGTTGCCCCTTGCGTAGGATGAGCCATCGCAGCTCATCGGTACTACGCCACTGACGCTGTTGCTGTGTGTCTACTGAGCAGGTGCGGACGGCTGCTCGTAGGTCGATACGAAGGAGAAGAACTTCTCCACGAAGGCCGGGTCGATGCCCGAGGAGGAAGCCACTAGATTTGTGGAGGTTCTTGCAGTTACGCCTTGAGTTGCACCTTGCGCAGCATCTTGATGAGTGCCTGCCTCAATCTGTAGGTCAGAGACTGGAGGCGCAGATGGCTCGTACTCGGGAGATCTAGTACAAGATCCTCCCCCTTCGGAGGGTGCCATATCTCGGAGTAGAAAAGATTGACTAGAATGTGAGAAACATGGTGGTTTTGTCTAAGGGGTTGTACTCTCTAAGAGTACGCACCTATATAGGCTATAGTAACAAATACATATATGTTTGACACATCCCCTAGGCTAGATGAGGGGCAGTGCTGGGCAAGAGACAAGTAGCTAAGGGAGGCACTACTACTTCAACCTCTAAGGCAAGGGTCCGAAGACCAGTCAACAAGAGTACAAATGAAACAAGAGTAACCGAGGGCGACACTACTAGTCCAGCCACTAGAACAGGAGCTACAAGGCCAGTCAAGGTAATATAAGATATAGTACACAATCAAGGTCCTAGCAAATGAGAAGCAACATGAACTAGACCAAGTTGTACACAGTGCCGCTGATGATCTTTAGGCACAAGCGCCTTAGTAAAGATATCAGCTATATGGCACCAGAAGCCAACTGAACTATACGGGCCTGGCGGCGCTGCTGTAGCTCACGCAAGAGGAAGTACTGCAGCTGGATATGCTTCGCCCTATTCTCCAGGCGAGGCTCCTGACACTGGAGGATCACGGTCGTGTTGTCAATGTACAGAACCAGGGCAGAGCTGGGCCGCTCACCTAAGTCAGTGAGGAAGAAAGTCAGCCAGCGGAGCTGCTATGCCACCATGGCACCAGCGTAGATCTCAGCCTCACAGCTAGACCAGGCAACAGAAGACGAGCGAGTGGACCTCCACGAGATGGCACCTGAACCATGGCTAAGGCAGTAGCCCTTGGAGGACCTGAGCATCTCATCGTCGTCTGCCCACAAAGCGTCTGTGTGCCCAGTAAGGACCATTGGCCTGCGTCCTCCTAGCACTAGCCCCATGCCCGATGTACTTGCTAGATAACGCAAAACTGTCTTACCGGCCAACCACTACTGCAATCGTTGTCTGCCTGTCGCCACAAAGCGAGCCAAGATGCAGAGAGGTTATGCGAGATCTGGACGAGTGCAAGTCATTAGGTGCATGAGGGAACCCACCAGCTCTGCGTATGGACCACTAGGCTCTACTGAATCCTGAGGGACTGGAACTGAAAGCCTATGATCTATTGGTTGAGGTGTGGGCTGTGGGCTGGGTCCCCGGGGCGAAGGTGCCGGTGAAGCCTAGCAGGCGACGCAGGTAGACCTGCTCAAGCAGACTACCCTGAAGAAACACTGTCAAGAATTCGAGAGAGTGCAGCTCGTAGTCACACCGTGCTGCTATGTGTAGCAACGCGTGAAGAGTAGTCATCTTTGGGGTCGAGATGAAGGTGTGGAAGAAGTCAACACCCTCGCGCTATCTAAAGCCTCTAGCAACATAGCGCACCTTGAACACCGGCGGCTCTCCAGGATAGCACTTCACCTTGAAGAGCCACTATCCATCGCGTACGTTCACCCCTGGTGGGGGAACTGCATCGACGTAGATCTCCAAGATGCCATCTCCGCGTCCATGGCAGCGCCCAGGGTCCTGAGGTCGCCTTAGCGTAAGTGCGAGGGGTCGGGATGTCAAAGGCGTCTGGGTCACCCTCAGGGATTAGCAGCATGGAGCAGAGATGAGGCGTGACCTCGGAAAGGAAAGCAAGCTCATACTGCCGGTCCTCCAGGATGTCATTGCCAAGGGAAGGAGAACCCTTGGCGGATGGAGGACGGGCAGGGTCAGAGACCAGAGTGGTGGAGTAGTCAAGGCGACGGGTAGCGACAAAGTCGGCGATGGCAGCGACCAGAGTGTCAAGTTTGGAGAAAAGAACAGACGGGTCGGTAACAAGAGAGGCGAGGACCCGAGGAACAAGAGGACTAGTGGCATGGAGGAAGTCAGACAGGGGAGGCGGAGCGACGGACACCGACAACGGAAGAGGCGACGGGAGGAGGGGAGGATGAGACGCGTGGGAACGAAGCAACATAGGGTGAGAGTGCTGGACAGGAGAGAAAGGACGAGCATGAAAGGGACGGCGAGATCAGAAGTGGGACGGAGGCGTGGGGTCAAGAGACACAAAAGGAGACAAAGGACGAGGGGGGAAACGAGCTAAGGATGAGTCCGAAGGAGGAAACACGGGCCGTAGATAGGCGGGGAAGGCACAGGCGGGAGGTTAGGGGAGGGAAGACCGAGGAGGCAAAGGGTGGATACCGGTGGCAACTGCTGCTGCTGCTGCTCCACGGCGACACCAGGGCCTCCAGCTTCACCATGGCTACCACCAGGATGCTCCATGACAGCACCCCCAAAACGAGAACCCTCTCCAACACCGGTTTCCACCCTCCAGACCACTAGGACAAGCCACGAAAGGAACCCCACGACTAGCACCCCTAGAACCAGCACCCCCGGAACTGGAACCCTCTCCAGCACAGGTGCAACCCCCAGGACCACTGGGACAAGCCACGACAGTACCCCCAGGACTAGCACCCTCCTCAACACCCGCACCCCCGGAGCTCGCAAACCCCTGTGGCAGCGACTGCAGTTGCGACTGCGGCGTCTGCAGCTGTGGCGACGGCGACGACATCGGCAGCGGAGGAGGAGAAACCAGGTCGGAGACAGGCGGCAACACAGAAGCTGCGGGGCCTCTGGAGTGACGTGAGACACACCAAACGGGGCAGGACGGGGAGGAAGAGGATCAGGGGCTATCAGGGGAGTGGGGACCAGGAACAGTGGCGGGGTAATCGGGAGACCTCAGTGGGGAAAGCGGGTGTAGAAAGCGACAGACTCATCAAAAGTGACATCGTGGAAGTGAACGAAACGGTGAGGTGGCGGGTGATAAAAGTGCTAGTCTGAAGCTTCCAGGGGGAAACCAAGGAAGACACAGGGAATGGTGCAGGCTGTGAGTTTGTCCATGCCAAAGGCACGAACGTGAGCAAGGCAGCCCCGGACGTGGAACGTAGATGCATCACCTGGGAACCCGATTTAGAGAAGGGTCGGCAAAGCTTGCGGCCACTGGGAGTGTAGCCAAAGGTTAAGCTGGTGAGCGATGTAGCGAACTGCGAATAGCCACAGAAAATGGGGTGCACCGGTAGATCATGGAGGTGCAAGCCACCTCCATGACCAGGCCGATGCGTCGCTCAACGACCCCATTCTGCTGCGGGGAGTCCGGCAGGGTGTACAACTAGGTATGCCCTCCGCATGACAGAACTGGCCAAGGCGACCGGAGGCGAACTCTCCACCACGGTCGAAGTGGAGATGCAGCACGGGGAGGCCGTGGTGGACACCTGCAACTACGACCCACGAGATAAGAACGTCAGGCATGTCGGCCTTCTGCTCCAGGGGAAACACCGTAGTATAGTGGTGCGGGGGAGCAAGGAGGAGTGAGAAGCACGAGCAGCCGGCCCTCGACGCAGGGCGTGCATGGCGGTGAAGGTGAGGGAGGGAGGGCAGGGAGCGACGCAGGGAGACCACAAACTAGCCCATGATGGGACATGTGATGCAGATGCGGGAGTGCGGGGTGACCTAGGTGGTGGTGCCACAGGAGTGAAGGGTGAGTGAGTGACCGACACGAGCAAGCTGCAGCTAAATGAAGGGACGCGACGACCTGGGGGGACGCTCCGACCGGGGGGGACGTGGTGTCCAGCGTGAACAGGCTAGACACGGTGTCCCGGGGGAGCGTGGTAAAAGGGGCATCAGTGGCGGCCTCGGTATAGACGGCGTACTATTCATGTCCAAGGAACGTAGTGGTGACTCCGAGGTCCTGAAGACAGCCGACACCAGCTAGGTTCCTAGGGAACGAAGGGATGTGCAAGCCTGTAAAAGAGCTCGAGGGGACCACCGGACACGGAAGGGTAGTGGTACCACGTGCGACTACCGGACCTGGAGAGGGATCAGCAAGCGGCGTTAGCGCAGTGTGGTTGCGGAAAAAGGAGGCTGACACTCTAGAGTCGAGCATAAATGAGAGCGAAGCAGTAGCGTCGACCGGCGGAGGGGCTAAGCATAGAGCCTAAGCTAAACAAGGCAGGAGGTCCAACGCCTGACGCAGCAGGGGAACCTAGACTACACACAATGGACACACGGCTAGGCAACTCCGGGTAATAAGGTCCAGTCACAATAGAGTCATCAACATACAAGTCATACACATCAGACCTAATCTGATCCATGTCCATCTAAAAAATAGGCACACGTCGGCGCACCAGGCTACACCAGTCAGGGGGGTCCGCCGTGGGGCCGAAGTGGAAATAGAAGAGGTCGTCAAGGCGACGGTAGCAGCGGATGACGGTGTGCCCAAGACGGTCGCAGACGGTGCTGTGGTGGGAGCCAAACTAAAGCTGGTACTGACAGGTGACCACATTGCTGCCGCCACCTGACACCGAGCTGCGCGAACCACCACCACGAACCCCACCACCAGCTCCACTAGGCCACCACGGCGGCGGAGGTTCCCACGGCGACTGCTGCTGCTGTTGCTGCGACTGCTGCTGCGGCTGCGGCTGCTGCTGCGGCTGCAGCTACTGCTGCTGCTGCTGCTGAGTTTGCTGCTGCTGCTACTGCTGCTGCTCTGGGGCACCAGCCCCGGTCCCCTCGTTTGCACCACCGTCCCCGCCCCCACCTCCACCCCCCCCACCACCCTTCCCCCGCCACGCCCCCCCTTGGGGCAGCGGCCCTTACCCTGATGTTGCTGCGTTGAGGCCACAGTGGTGGTCTCAGTAGCAGGGGCTGTCTCAGCAACATCAGCACAAATGTCAGAGTAAGTGCACTAAAAGGGAGCAAAGCCCTGGAAGATAGGAACCACCGCAGTACCGCTAGACATAGCGATAGTGCGCTGGCGAGTCTCTATCGCGTACTGGGCGGGACTAACGCAGTAAGTGGTCGCGGGCAATGACTAGGCGGTCAGGGAGGCGCGTGGCAATGAGGTAAAGGGTAGCGCAAAGCTGCGGTGGGAAGGCACTAAGTTGTGCCTAAGTACTAGTGGTGCGGTAGCTAGTCCCAAGTGCGCAGATATGGGTGGCAAGGTTAGCGACAGTGGGGAAGGACGCAAGGTCAGGGAACATCATGGGGAGGATCAGGCGGCCGGCTGAGACTAAGGCGGGGGTGGAATAGCGCGAGATGACAACATCTAAGTATTCCTTGGCGTTCGCAACAACGGTAAAGCGAGGACACTCAGACGTGGGGAGGGCGTGGCTAATGGCAAGCTGAGCAACAGCATCCTGCGAGTCCCAGACAGCGCAGGCAAGCTCGGCAGTAACAAAAGCCTCACACTCAGCAAACGTGAAATATAAAATATTAAAATATTAAATATTATCACGTGTTACATTTCACTTGGTGTAGCCCCTTGGAGGGTTGGTTTCGAGACTCTTCATGGTTGGGGACTCTGTGGTGGTGTACCACCATCCTGGACCTCGGCTCTTGGGGTATGTAGAGGCTGGGAACCACCTCCCTCTCGAACTCTTCTTGCTAAGTTTTGTACTTCCAAGACTATAGTGGCTGCTATACCTCTTGCCAGTCAAACCGCCATAGTGTCGTCAAATCTTCATGGAATTTCATGATTCAACTTGCTGCTGATAGACGACAGCAACGAGCTCCAGATCCAACTTACAGAACACAGTTTGACTCAGCGACCAGATCGTTATCAATATTTGAAGCCGTCTGACGGAAATCCGACTGTGCTCTCTATCTCTCATTATAGGCACATCTGAGCCTATTGTGATTATAACAAGTGGTATCAGAGCCCCTTGGAGCCGTCTCAACCATGCCTAGATCTGAGGAAGGGGGTGGCAGAGGTTCTGGAGGCAGAGAAGACGCCCAAGAACAAGGTCAACACCAAGATCCACCCGTTGCTCCGGTGCAACCTAGCCTTGGACCCTCTAGGGATGAGCCTAGAGTGTTTGGCCTTGACAAGTTCAACGGTGACAACTTTGCTGAGTGGTCCTTCAAGATGGAGAACATCTTTGACCACTATGATCTGCTGGAGGTGATGGAAGGAACGGAGAAGCGCCCCGAGAACGACCCAGAGAAGAGCCCGTGGGTGCGGAAGAGCGCACAAAGCTACCTTCTACTTGGGCAAGCGTTGGGGAGCAGCCAAATCCGTCACATCAAGCCTTTTCAGCGTGAACCAGCAAAGGGACCAAAGGCATGGGCTGCTCTCAAGGGTGTACACGCTCCTGCAACAGCGGCGGTGGCTGTGGTTTTGGAGCGGCAAATGGCGGCACTTCGAATTGACGAAGGCGAACCGGTGGAGGAAGGAGTGCAGAAATTCTTCGACTTGTTGACACGGCTCGAAGGAGCTGACCTGAACTACAGTGACCTTCAAAAGAAGACCAAGCTGCTGGCCTTACTTCCGGACTCATGGTCCTCGCTCATCATCAACCTTAATCGAGATCTGCCCCGTCTCTCACTCGAAGATGTGAAGCGGGAAATCTTACAAGAAGATTTCCGCCGTTGCGAATTGGCGGGTCCCGATGGTGCCGGAGTTGCAAGCATGGGCCGTGGGCACGGCCGTGGAAGGGGCAGAGGGCGAGGAGGAAGATTTGGCAGCAGCAACTTCAATGGAGGCCGTGGTAATGGAGGATATGGCAGCAACAACAACAACAATGGCTACGGGCGTGGGCGCGGTCGATTTGATGGCGAATGCCACTTTTGCCACAAGACCGGCCACATGTGGAGAGATTGGTACAGATTGCCTAATGGATGGACCCCTTCTCAAGGCCAAGAGGGCAAAGGAGCAAGGGGAGGAAGAGGCAGAGGTCGTGGAGGCCGTGGTGGTCGTGGAAGCGAAGCGGCAAGCATGAAAGGTGGAGACTACGACAAGGACTCGAGTGAAGATCGATACCCGGGCCAATTCTTCTTTGTCTCCACGCAAGCGGCAGCTGCAGCAGGAGGTGTGGAAGGCTTTGAGGAGCCAGCTACTGTGGGAAAGGTCACCCTTCACTCTCTGGACTTTTGGGTGATCGATAGCGGTGCCACCTACAGCATGACACCTCGTGCGGACTTGCTCACCGAACTCGAACCGTCGCCGGTCAAGCATGTTACATTGGCTTTGGGGCAGCGAGCAGAGGTGAAGGGCATGGGCAAGGCCATGTTCAAGGGTGCTGATGGGAAGATGGTGGGCCTCAAGAACGTGCTTTTGGTGCCCAACCTAGCAGCCAACCTGATTTCCGTTCGGCGTTTGCAAAAGGCCGGCATGGACACATCTTCCAAGGGATCCAAAACCTATACCGCAAGGCTTGGTGAGCGGAAGCTTTGGGACCTTCATGAGGACAGGGACATCTACAATGAGATGTGGCAAATCCCAGTGGTCCCCATGCCTAAAGAGAGGCAAGTGGCAGCAAGCGTCAGCACCAAGCGTGAAGCGGTTGGTGGCGGTGATCACGGAAAGCAAAGTGACAGCACGAGTGACTCGAAGGAGTGCAACCTTGGAGAGACCAGCAAGGCGTGTGAACCCAAGGAGAATGGTGCAGCAGCCAAAGGTGGTGGAAATGAGGAGGAGAAGGCTAAGATCAACAAAGCAGCAGCGGCGAAGGAGAAAGGAGAGAGCTTGTGGGGCACAATTGCGAGTGCCGCTTTCTCCAACCCGACTTCCGCTACGGGAGAGTGTGATTGGCTGACCTTGCATCGGCGAATGGGGCATGTGGCATTGCCCATTTTGCAGCAGATAGTTAAGCAAGAGATGGTCAGTGGGATACGTGTCAAGGGGGAGCCCAATGAGGTGCTTGGCTGTCCAACATGCATGCAAGCCAAGTTCACCCGCTACCCGTTCCATAGCTCGGAGACAACGGCGAAGGCACCACTTGATGAGGTGGTGATGGATGTGGTGGGCCCCTTGAAGCTTGGAGCTGCTGGAGCAGAGTAATTCCTCACCATTGTGGACGTCTACACTCGCATGACCTGGGTGTATGTGCTGTCCAAGAAGAGTGACGTAGCTGAAACGGTGAAGACCGATTGGTTGCCGATGGTGGAGCGGCAACAAGACCGACTTGTGAAGGCGATTCGCACTGACCGTGGGGGAGAGTTCCTGAGCAAGGATTTCTCAACTTGGCTGAAGAATCAGGGCATAAGGCACTCTCTTACCATGCCCTACTCTCCTGCAATGAACGGCATCGCCGAGCGTGCGAATCGGACACTCACGGAGACGGCTCGGGGACTTCTCATTGAAGCCGGTCTACCCAATTACTTTTGGCCGGATGCGGTGCGGCATGCTTGTGTGGCCAAGAACAGAGCCTTGACTCATGTGGGAGAAGACAAATGGGTGCCCTATGTGGAGTGGATTGGAAGGAAGCCGAAGGTGGATATGCTTCGGGTGTTCGGGTGCATGTGCATGGCACTTGTGCCTAAGAAACTTCGGCACAACAAGCTTGATGCCAAGGCAACATGGGCCGTGCACCTGGGCATGGCTCAAAACAGCAAGGGATGGCTTCTTTGGGACCCATTTACCAAGAAGTTCCTGGTGAGCAGAGATTGCAAGTTCATGGAGAATTTATCGTACAAGGAGTGGAAGGCGGAGAACCAAGCGAAGATTGGTGTGCGGCTTGGAGAGGTGAAGAGTACCGGCTTGGAGCATGTGGAGCTGCCCTTGGAGCTGAGTAGCAGCAGCACAATCACGAGGCAATCTCCCCAAATGAATGGGGATGAGGAGGAGGAGGAGGTGCAGCAAGGTAATGAGCGTGCACCGCCACTTCCGCCTCGTGCTACAAGTGCTCGCGGGAACCGACCGGACTTACCGCAAAGCCATGAGAGCATTCAAGTCCCTGCAGCAGAGGAGGAAGGAAGGGGGAGAAGGAGGACTCAGCCCCCCAATAGGTTGAGCTATGAACGGCTTGGAGGACCAGCCAACTCAACCTTGACCGGTTCGGCTCTCATGCTAGGTGATGATGCGGAAGATGAAAGCGAGGAGTGCGCTTTTGCCTTCTTCTCTCCGGTGGAGATACCGGGGGAGCCTACAAATCCCAAGGAGGCTTGGGAGGGCCCCAATGGGAAGGAGTGGAAGAAGGCCTCAGAGGAAGAAATGGGGAGCATCATCGAGAACGACACGTTTGACTTGGTGAACCTACCTCCGGGGCGGAAGGCGATTTCTTCCAAGTGGCTCTTCAAGCGCAAGACCGACGCCGATGGCAACATTGAGCGCTACAAGAGCAGACTTGTAGCCAAGGGGTACCAGCAGCAGGAGAAGAAGGACTACAATGAAATATATGCTCCTGTGGTGAAGGGTACGCGGACTGGCGGCGTCGGGCGGCTAGTTGCGACAGGTGGCCAGCGGCGATGGGCGGCTGGCGGCTAAAGGCGGCGACAGGCGGCCAGCGGATTTCAGGCGGGCTGGCTGCTAGGGGTGGCTAGCGGGCTGGCGGCTATGGGCAACTGGCGGCTACAAAAGGCTGGCGACTACAGGCGAGGACAGGTGGCCAGCGGCTATGGGCGGCGACAGGCGGCCAACGGGCTACAAGCAGCTGGTGGCTACAGGCGACCAGAGGAAAGGCGGCTACGGGTGGCTGGCGGCGACTGGCGGCCAGCGGCGACAGGTAGCGGGCAGCTACTGGCGGCTGGTGGCTACGGGCGACGGGCGGCTAGGAACGGGCGCCTAGCGACAGGCAGCTTGGGCTAGGGCTAGGACTAGGGGCAGAAGAGCAGGTGGGTGGGATCCTAACCTAGCGTGATACCATCTCAGAGTAGAAATTGACTAGAATGTGAGATACAGGGTGGATTTGTCTAAGGAGTTGTACTCTCTAAGAGTACGCACCTACAGTATCTAGCCTATTGTAACATATACATATATGTTTGACACTCATACCATGTTGGTATAAGAATATCCCTCGGATATTTTCAAAGAAACTAAGTCCTTGCAACAGAGTGCTTGATAGCACAGCGGAAGTCTTGAATGAATCCTTGCACGGTTATGTGAGAACACGTGATTGATTATAGCAAAGGGATACAAAAGTTTATATAATAATACAAGAGAATGCGAAGAGTCTAGCTGATTATGCACTTTGAGGGGTACATTCCCTTTTATGACTCGATAAGGGCGACTCGGGTAACCACCCGTGTTGTAATTATCATAGTTCGAAAGGTTTTCTAGAATTAGGCAAACAGGTTGGGCTTGACTAAGGGTTTGTACCCTCTAAGAGTATGAACCTTACTAGCCTATATGATATATGCATAATATGTTAGACACACCCCCTAGGCTATATAAGGGGCAGTGGCTGGCAAGAGACACACAGCTCAGGGTGGCACTACTAGTCCAACCTCTGAGGTAGGGATCCGAAGACCAGTCAGCAAGAGTACAAACCAAAGAAGAGCAACCCAGGGCGGCACTACTAGTCGTGCCACTGGAACAAGAGCCACAAGGCCAGTCAAGATAATATATAAGTAGTACACAATCAAGGTCCTAGCAAGTTAGAAGGTACTGTAGCTAGACCAAGCTGTACACAGTGCCGCTGATGATCTTTAGGCGCAAGCGCCTTCGTAAAGATATCAGCTGTGAACTACGCGGGCCTGGTGGCACTGCTGTAGCTCGCGCAAGAGGATGTACCGCAGCTGGGTGTGCTTTGCTCTGCCCTCTAGTCGAGGTTTCCGACACAGGAGAACTGAAGACCGAATCTCTGAAGGACCTGGCACACCAAGTGTAACTGTGTGAGAGTGATGGTGCGCATTGCTCTGTCCCTGGAGATCTGAAGGCCAAGGTAGTGGTGCAGCTCTCCAAGGTCAGTGCAAATGTGTCTCCTCAGCAGCTCGAGCTTCACGGAAGCGAGTGCTTCTCTGTCTGCAGTAGCAAAGATCGGGACCTCTACGTAGACAAGGATGTAGAACGGGATCTGGCTAGCATGAACGAAGAGCGAGGGGTCTGCAGAGGAGGGGAAGAACTGCAGGTCAGCTAACGTAGCACGCAACGTGTCGTGCCACTTGCGCGGTGCCTGTCGCACGCCGTAAACCTGGCACCGGAGGAGCCACTGGGTCCCCGGGGCGAAGGCTCCAGTAAAGCCAGGCGGGCGACGCAGGTAGACCTGCTCGTGCAGACTGCCCTGAAGAAACGCTGTCGAGAAGTCGAGAGAGAGCAACTCGTAGTCACGCTCTGCTGCAACGTGTAGCAGCGCCTGAAGAGTAGTAATTTTCGGGGTCGGGGCGAAGGTCTGGAAGAAGTCAACACCCTCGCGCTAATTAAAGCCTCTAGCAACGTAGCGCGCCTTGAACACCGGCGGCTCTCTAGGAGGGTGCTTCACGTTGAAGAGCCACCGGCCATCGACTACGGTCACCCCAAGTGGGGGTACTGCGTCGATGTAAGTGCTGGTGGATCTCCAAGATGCCATCTCCATGTCCATGGCAGTTCTTCACTGAGAGGCCCAGAGTCCCGAGGTCGCCTCAGCATAAGTGCAAAGGGTTGGGATGTCAAAGGCATCTGGGTCCCCCTCAAGGACAATCTTGTTTGCATTTAAAGCCGACTCCAACTTTTACAATATATCCCTTATTGCTCAAATTTTATTCTTGGAGTGCACATGAGGCACAGCCTTGGATAGGAAAGCAAGCTCGTACTGCCGGTCCTCCAGGACGTCACTACCAAGGGCGAGAGCACCCACGACGGACGAAGGACGAACGGGGTCAGAAACCAGAGCAGAAGCGTAGTCAAGGCGGTGGGTAGAGGCGAAGTCAGCGACGACAGCGACAAGCGCGTCAAGACTCGAGACAGGAACAGAAGGGTTGGTAATGAGGGAGGCAAGGACTCGAGGAACAAGAGGACTAGCAGTACGAAGGTAGTCAAACAGAGGAGGCGGAGCGACAACAAGCGACGACGGAGGAGGCGACAGGAGGAGGGGAGGACGAGACGCATGGGAACAAAGCAACATAGGGTGGGAGCGCTGAATAGGGGAGACAGGACGAGCACGAGAGGGACGGCGAGACCAGATGTGGGTCAGAGGCGTGGGGTCAGGAGACACAGGAGGACACACAGGAGGAGAACGAGGGGGGAAACGAGCCGGAGACAAGTCCGGTGGAGGAACGATAGGGCTGTAGACGGGCAGGGGAGGTGGTGGTGGGGGAGGCTTAGCCGGGTGGTCAGGGGAGGGAAGACCGAGGAGGCAAAGAGCGAACACCAATGGCGAATACGGCTACTTCTGCTGCTCCTGCTCCGTTGCGACACAAAAGCCAACAGCTGCACCACGGCTATCTCCGGGACACTCCACTCTAGCACCCCTAGAACGAGAACCCTCTCCAGCACCAGTGCCACCCCCGAGACTGCCGGGACAAGCCATGATAGTAACCCCAGGACTAGCACATTCCCCAACGCCCACACCCCCAGAACTCGAGGGTGGCGGCTGCGGCGGCTGCTACTGCTGCTGCAGCGGCGGCGGCAGAGGAGGGGACACCGGGATGGAGAGAGGCGGCAAACCAGAAGCCACGGGGCCCTCAAAGTCCATGGACTCCTCAACCTGAACAAGCGACGGGAGGGGAGTGAGGTGAGACACACCGGAAGGGGTAGGACAAGGAGGAAGAGGAGTAGGGGCAACCAGGGGGGTGGGGACCAGGAACAGGGGCGGGGCAACCGGGAGACCTCGGTGGGGAAAGCGGGTGTAGAAAGAGACAGACTCGTCCAAAGTGACGTCACGCGAATGAACGAAGCGGTGAGACGGCGGGTGGTAAAAGTGCCAGTCAAATGCGTCAAGGGGGAAACCAAGGAAGACACAAGGGACAGTGCAGGCAGTGAGCTTGTCTGTGCCAGAGGCACGAACGTGAGCAAGGCAGCCCCAGACGTGGAATGCAGATGCGTCACCAGGGTACTCGGTCCAGAGGAGGGTCGGCGAAACCTACGGCCGCTGAGAGTGCGGCCACAAGTTAAGCTGGTGAGCGGTGTAGCGAATAGGAAACGACAACGGAAGATGGTGTGCACTGGCATGAAGCATGGATGTACGAGCAACCTCCATGACCAAACCGATGCATCGCTCAGCGACCCCATTCTACTACGGGGAGTCCGGTAGAGTGTACGACTGGCTGATGCCCTCCGCACGACAGAACTGGCCAAGCCGACTGGAGGCGAACTCGCCACCACGGTCGGAGTGGAGACGCAACACAGGGAGGCCGTGGTGAACTTGCGTAGCTACGACCCACAAGATGAGGGTGTCAGGCACGTCGGCCTTCTGCTCCAGGGGAAACACCGTAGTGTAGTGCGTGAAGTTGTCGACAAGCACTAGAAAGTAGCGCTCTCGACGCGGCCCAGGGACGGGGGCTGGGCTCCAAACGTCCTGGTGCAGGGTCTGGAGTGGCGCAGTGGTAGGGAGAAGCGAGGAGTGAGGAGAGCAGCGTAGCCTGCCCTCGACGCAAGGTGTGCATGGTGGCGCAGGGGAGGGAGGAAGGGCAGGGAGCGACGCGAGAAGACCGAAGACAAGACAGTGATGTGACATGTAACGCAGACGTGGGAGGGCGGGGTGACTTAGGCGGTGGTGCCACAGAAGTGACAGGTGCATGGGCGACTAACACGAGCAAGCCGTAGCAACCTGGGTCAACGCAGACACCTGGGGGAACGCCCTCACCGGGGGGGGCGCAGTGTCAAGCGTAAACATGCCAGTCACCGGGTCCCGGGGGAACGTGGTGAGGGGGGCACTAGTGTCGGCCTCGGTACAGACTGCGTACCGTTCGTGTCCGGGGAACATAGTCGTAACGTCGAGGTCCTGACGACAACCGGCACCAACTAGGTTCCTGGAGAACAAGGGGATATGCGGACGGGGAAGGGTGGTGGAGCTACGGACAACTACCGGACCTGAGGAGGGGTCAGCATGTGCGACAGTGGCAGGGGCGGCAAGCGGCCCGAGCACAGTGTGGTTACGGAAGAAACAGGCAGACACTCCAGAGACGAGCGTGAAAGAATGCGACGCAGTAGCGTTAGCCGAAGGGGGGGGGGGAGGGGGGGGGGGAGGGGGGGCGCTAGTGTGGAGCAACACGATGCAAGGGGGGGCGCTAGTGTGGAGCCTAAACAAGGCAGAGGGTCCTACGCTTGATGCAACAGGGGACTCTAGACTACACACAGGGGAGACACCTACACTAGGCAATACCGTGTAATAGAGTCCAATCACACTAGAGTCATTAGCATACATGACAGACATAGCAGCCCTAACCTGATCCATGTCAAGCTTAAAGACAGGCTCACGGTGGCGCGCCAGGGCGTACAAGTCAGGAGGGTCCGACTGGGGACTGAAGCAGTGACGGAAGAGGTCGTTCAGGCGGTGATAGCAGCGGTCGGAGGTGTGGCCGGAACAGGAGCAGACGGTGCCGGGTGACCGCACTGGAGTCGCCACCCAACATCGAGCTGCAACCCCCACCACCACGACCACCGCAACTAGCACTGCCAGTCCACCATGGCGGCGGGGGTCCCTATGGCGACTGCTACTGCGGTGACGCCTGCTGCTGCTGCTGCTGAGTCGGCTGCTACTGCTACTGAGTCGGCTGCTGCTGGTGCTGCTGAGGTTGCGGCTGCTGCTACTCCAGAGCACCAGACCCGGTCCCCTCGTCGGAACCACCGTCCACGCCCCCACCTCCTCCACCCCCACCACCCTTCCCTTTGCCACGCCCCCCTTTGGGACGGCGGCCCCTACCCGGACGCGGCTGCGCTGAGGCCGCAGCAGCGGTCTCAGCAACAGCGGCAGAGACTTTGGAAAAAAGGGCACTGCGAGGGAGCATAGCCCTGAAAGATAGGGACCGGCGCAGTACCGGTAGACTGAGCAATAGTGCGCTGGTGGGTCTCTATCGCGGACAGGGCGGTGACAAAGGCGGTGAGGGTGAGGTCACCCGGGTGCTGACTAAGGAAGCGGTCACAGGCAGTGGCTAGGCGGTCCTGAAGGCGCTTGGCAATGAGGTAAACGGTAGCACAAAGCGGCTGCGAAAAGGCAGTGAGCTGAGCCTCAGTGCTAGCAGCGCGGTAGCTAGTCTCAAGTGCGCGGAGGTGAGTGGCAAGATCGGTGACAGTGGGGAAGGACGCAAGATCAGGGAACAATACGGGGAGGAACAGGCGGCCAGCAGAGGCTGAGGCGGGGGTGGAATATCGTGCGATGACTGCATCTAAGAATTCCTTGGCGTTCGCTACAGTGGTAAAGCGGGGACACTCAGACAGGGGAAGTGCGTGACTAATAGCAAGCTGCGCAACTTCGTCGCGCGACTCCCAGATAGTGCGAGCAAGCGCAGCAGCGGAAAAGGCCTCACGCTCAGCAGTGGTGGGGGCGTCAGGGAGGGCAACAGGTGCAGCGGGGCGGGGAAACAGGCCATGGCGTCAGGGAGTGACCGTCATGGTGCTGATGTGTAAGGTGATGCTGAAGGTCGACGAGCCACGCCTCAAAGTCGATTGCCCGGCCCTCCACGTCCAGGCGGAGCAATGAGTCCGCCATCAGGCTGCAGCAGCTGACTGCCGCTGACCAAGAGAGGAGAAAAGGCGGAGGAAGGCGGCGGAGAGCAGTGGAGTGAGGTGGAGTGCGGTGGAGAGCAGTGGAGGGCAGTGAAGTGTGGTGGAGTGCGGGGAGTTCGGTTTAGAGCGGTGGAGGCTGCTGGCGGGAGTGCCGGCTCAGAGGGGGGATCCAAGGCTGGTGGGGCAGTGCAGTTCGGCGGTCAAAAGAGCTGGGGCGGGCTGGGACCGGCGGAGAGCAGCAAGCACGGGGCCGGCAGGCGCAAGGCTGGCAGGCACAGGGCCAGCAGGTGCAGGGCTGGCGAGAGCAGGGCTAGCAGGCGCAGGGCCAGTAGGCATGGGGCTGGCAGATGCTGGGCCAACAGGCATGGGGCTGGCGGGCGCGTGGCCAGCAGGCGCTAGGCTGGCGGGCGCGGGGCCAGCGTGCGCAGGGCTGGCGGGCGCGGGGCCAGCAGGCGCGGGGCTGACGGGCGCAAGGTCAGCTGGCGTGGGTTCCAACGGGCGCGGGGCCGGCGAGTGTGGGGCCGGCGAATGTGGGTCCGGTGGAGGCGGGGCCAGCGATGGCGGGGCCAGTGGGCGCGGGGCTGGCGAATGCTGGGCCAGCAGGCGTGGGGCTGGCGAAGGCGGGGCCAGTGGGCGCGGGGCTGGCGACGGCGAGGCCAGCGGGCACGGGGCTTGCGTAGGCGTGGCCAGCTGGTGCGGGGCTGACGAATGCAGGGCCAGCGGGCGCGGGGCTCGCGCAGGCAGGGCCAGCAGGCATGGGGCTCACGAAGGCGGGGCCAGTGGGTGCGGGGCTGGCGAATACGGGGCCAGGGGGGCACAGGACAAGTGGCCAGCGGGTACGGGCAGGCTGGTGGCTAGAGCGGGCGGCGGGCGGCCAGCGGCCAGTGGGCTACGGGTGGCTGGCGGCGACGGGCCGCTGGTGGCTACAAGTGATGGGCGGCCAGCGGGCTACGGGCGGCCAGCGGCCAGTGGCTACGGGCGACGGGGGCCAGCGGGCTACGAGCGACGGTCGGCCAGCGGGCTACAGGCGACGGGCTGCCAGCGGGCGACGGGCTGCTGGTGGCTACGACGGGCAGCTGGGAATGGGCGGCTGGCTAAGGGCGGCACGGACTAGGGCTAGGACAAGGGCGGAAGCGCGGGTGCGCGGGATCCTAACCTAGCGTGATACCATACCATAGTTAGAAATATTTTCTAGATAGAGGCAAACAGGTTGGTTTTGTCTAAGGGGTTGTACCCTCTAAGAGTACGCTCCTATATAGCCTATAAGACATATGCATAATATGTTTGACAGTAATACCGGGATGGTTATTTGTCCTTGCTGTCGTGCTGACTTGACTCTTGTACTTCAGACTGTTGGATTGCATGGTCAACGGTCTGCGACCATTTCCATTTCATAACCTCTTTGAGGGTCGTCAACTTGCGTCAACCGTCGGAGGTACTGTAGCAGGGTTTGACTCATTAGTCCTCGATGTTGTGGTCTTCGTGTATTGTTACAGCACGCGGGACTCCTGAAATGTGCTTAAGTCCTTTTATCATTCCCAACAGAACTAACGCCTCAACTGCCCAAGGTCTGACATGCACAAAGCAGCCCCTTCTATATTCTCATGCTACGTGCTTCCTGAAGAGCGCATCATTTTTCATGTACTAGTAAGTACTGTATGTATTTTGATTCAACTACCGTAATGTTATGAACTCCAGCTCATACTATAGCGCAGAATACCATAAGGGGAATGTGATTACAGAATGTCCTATCCAAATGAGACCAAGGGAATATATAGGGAGATTGACCAGGGTTGAATGTCGAGGGTTGGACCAGTCAAGGCCTGGATAGTCCCGAGGGTGACGGGGTCAAAATGGGTTCGGGGCGACTCGGGATCAGGTTGGGGCCGTCGAGGTCGGTGGGGGCTGGTTTGGCGCATGACTTGAGGGCCGAGCCTTCGGAACCGAGAGGTTCACGGTACTCGCTGTGGCAAGCCCCGATAAGGAATGGTAATTCCTTACACTCTCCCACCTTCTAAAAGGAAGGCACTCCCTTTATCGAGGTCAAACCTTTTATCTCATTTCATCCCCGAAGTTGTCTTCAGCTCTGCGACGAGCGTAATGATTACGCCGGCCTGACGAGGTCTTGAGGTCGAACTGCGATCGATGGTAAAAAAGCGTCGAAACGATCGCTTTTAATCTTAGTCGTCGAAGATGGCCGAATTCTTGTGCTGACCAAACGGGCAAGGGTGAATACTCCAGCGGAAGACTGTGAACAGTGAAACTGTCGAGTGGTCGATTGATGATGGTGCGTGGCAGATGAATATCTTGAAATGATGATTGGCGAATAACGTGATGGTCGATGAAATGAAGAACCCGCTCATCAAACGCGAGGTCGTTCGTGCCACATGCGAGAGCAAGCGTCCATGTCCCACGAAAGTCACCGAACTCTATCAACGAAATGACGAAATAAGGCACGGAAGCGTAACGGTAACGAATGATGCTCGAAGATGGATGATGGAACACGCCAGAGGGTCAGATGAAAAATTGCAGCACTGCTGCACTTCTCCCTCCTCCAAGAAAAAATAGCTCCCAATTTCCTAGGTAAAGCTCTAGGAAACCCAATGCTCCAGGGTAGTCGAAATAATCCCACCCTACTATTGAAAATTCTCATACTCAGCTTCAAAGATGCCGCTGAGAAACTCCAACCGCGAGAAATCCCAATTATGCTCCAAAGTTGAAATTCCTCTGCAGGGTAAATTGCTCCAAGGGTCTTGAAACTCAGAAGTCATTGCTCCGAAAGACTCCCATACGAACTGAAAATTCTGCACGAGTAGGAACACTACTTGCGAGCTGGTCCAAATATAGCTCGAACAATACAGACGCCAAATTTGTGTAAGTCCGATACTCCTGTTGTTGATTGGGATGGCGAGACGGGGTCGTGTTCACATAGTCGGGCAAATCATGTGAATTCATGATGGAGGCAGTAGTGGGTGATGGCGAGAGGCTGACGACGATGACGATGGAGAGTACCCGATACGAAACCCACTCTATTGAAAAACCTCGAACGGAAACCCAGTTGCATCAGCTTTTTTGTCCGTACACGCCGAAAACTTCGAAAAGAGATGAAACAGCTGCTGCTCTCCTTCCCTTCCATACAACCAAAAACTCTACGCAAATGTCGGTCGATGTCACTCGTACCCCCGATGATAGCGGGTATTTCCCTAGCTGTAAGTCCATGAACTGCTCCAGCAAAAATGTCAGAACTTCATCGATACTTAACCAAGACCACAACAGTGCTTCACAGCTACCCGTAAAAACACTCAGGTGTCACGACGTCCTTTAGCAGCGCCCCCACGCTTGCTCCACCAACTGTATGCATGCACTGAACCCTTTAATTAGGTAACACTGGAGTCCACCGTCTCGGCATGATGTTTTGGCCGTCGATCAGGGTCAATGCGCATCATCCGCCGTCGATCTCCGTCCAGCTGTTACCCAACTCTAAAAACTCTCCAGTACCCCTGTCCAGCTGGCCGTGCAGACGTTCACCCATCTCGCGGCTGCTGCAGGTTACCCAAAACCGCTTCGCTACTGCTTAACTAACTAAGAGAATCCGAGAAGATAGGAGTGTGCACGCTTCTAGTTAGATGAGCTTTAACGAGCTCACCTACTGACTGCTGGACAGCTCCCTCCTTCGTCGGAAACTCGTCAAACTACACCCGCAAAAGTCGGAACCTCCTTCTGCTGCACCAGGTGAAACCCTCAGCTCCGCTGCAACAGTTATGCCTTAGATTTTGGGGGCACTCCATCAGCACAGTGTAGTTCGCAGGTTCAACCCCCTTATTCAGCCAAGAGCCGTCGATAAATAAGTCGACACTACTACCTGGTGGGGATGGTGATATTCGGGCGACGTAGTTGAGCGAGCAGCAGCCCAAACGCCGCAAACCCTTAACTGCTCTAGTAATCCCGTCGTTCTTCTTCCACTGCTTCATCTCCTGACAGTTAAAGCTTTCGGCGATCGGTGGAAAAACACTTGATACACACCTAAGGTAGGTGGCCTCCGTTTTGGTTGATCATGGGGGTATGAATCGCTGGTCCACGAAAATTACCTCCCCACGCAAGAAGTCGCCCTCGCTGAGTGCACTTACTCCAGCACAACGTCATCACCGCCAAATGGCCGTCGTAGTGAATAGCGTCGAGGTCGTTAATCACAGCTGCTTCCATACAACTGCACATCCACACATCCTCGTGCAATCGTAGCTGAGCGAGTAGCAGCCCGAACGCCGCTAACCCATCAGCTCCAGTACTCCCATCGTTCTTCTCCCACTGCTTCAACTCCTGGCAGTTAACGCATTCGGCGACCGGTGGAAAAACGCTTAATACACACCCAGGAGTGGTGGCCTCCATTTCCGTTGATCGTGGGGGTATGAATCGCTGGTCCACAAAAAACGCCTCCCCATGTGGGAAGTCGCCCTCGCCGAGTACACTCACTCCAGCACAGCGTCATCTCCTCCAGATGGCCGTCGTGGTGAATAGCGCCGAGGTCATTAATCTCAGCTGCTCCCACACAACTGCACATCCACATGTCCTCGTGCGATCGTGTCGTTCCGAAATTGTCGGATCCGCCCATTTCCAAAATAGTGTTGAAGTCCCGTCCATCGCCTACAACTAGCATGCCGGAAACGCGGGGACCCGCGACACAGCTACATTTCACCATGCAGCTTCATGGCGCACCAGACATACATCGCTGTACATCCCTCCATTTTTGCTACCCCGTACGCTCCTGACGACCAACTCCCCGCCGCCTGAGGACTTCCGTGCACGTCGCCTCCTTACGACCGACTCCCAACCACTTGACTACGACTCGCTATTTTCGGAAGCCAATCCGAACACTTCAATAGAGACTCCCGAAAATAACGAAACATTAACGAACTTACCCGAAAAGTACGGCAAATCTGTCGCCATCTCTTCGACGGAAAGTAATTCCGTCTACGGCCAGGGAAGGGGGGGACCGGCTAATCCCAGCCGTCCATCGGACTGGATGTGACGGCATCGGAAATGCCCGCGTGATTAATCTCCGCGCCATCCGCTCGCCATCAGAATCCTCCCGCCCCCTTCCCCGATACGATCTGCTATCCTACCGGAAACCAATGGGCAGGAACGCAGCTCTGATACCAGCTGTTATGAATTATAACTCAGAGTATAGCACAGAATGCTATAAGGGGAACGTGATTATAGAATATCCTATCCAAACGAGACCTAGCGAATATATAGCGCAATTGACCAGGGTTGAATGTCGAGGGTTGGACCAATCAAGGGCTCGATAGTCCTGAGGGTGACGGGGTCAAAATGGGTTCGGGGCGACTCGGGATCAGGTTGGGGCCGTCGAGGTTGGCGGGGGCTAGTTTGGCGCGTGACTTGAGGGCCGAGCTTGCGGAACCGAGAGGTTCGCCTGTACTCGCTGAGCAAAGCCCCAGTAAGGAATGGAAATTCCTTACACGTAATTTATATTGTAACAGCTTTCGCTGTCAACCAAGTTCATCGCCAGCGGTTTCCCTCCTCCACACACTCATGGCGTCTAGTCTGCCCGAGTTCCGTGCTGTGCATGGCACTCATAGCAGTAGTACGGCGGCACGCAAGGCATCCGCTGCACCAGCCTCACACGCAGCGTGCGGGCGCGTGCTGCTGCAAGTGCTGACGCAGCAGTCTACCGCGGTGCACTGCTGGTTCAGAGGGGTCTGTCTACAGTCCGTCTACAGTCGGTCTGCGGTCCGACTAGACTGGCCTCTGCGGGCGGCAAGTTCGTGGGACCTCCGAGATAGCGAATGAAGGGGTGGGGATAGGGGTGGGAAGGTATGCGGCGTGTGTCACTAGAATGGATGGATGCCTCCCAACGGCCATGCCAGGACTGTCCCAACAAGCCCTAAATGGACACACAACAAAAACGTAATCTCAAACAAAGTTGCTATTGGCTGCGGAAATGATGGATGCGAGTGCCAACTGCGAGGTGGCGGTGTGACAGGGACGCCGCTGGTTCACCGACCCCGTCTTCTGGCCTCGGCGCTCCCCGGCAGCTGCGATGCGGACACACGAAAGAAACGTAATCCCCGTCACAAACGAAACCCCGTCGTGCTGCCAGCAAACCCTCGCTCATGTCGGGCTTTCCCTCCTCTCGCCCCGCGGACCCTTCCAGTGCCCCGCTTTTGCCGAGTCAGCCTGAGCAGGTAGCAGTACTGCCTACGGCGGCGCTGCTCGCCTTTCCACATGCGTGCTCGGATGGATTCCGCAAGAGAGAAAGAGATTTAAGGCAAGGCGCCGCGACCTGCGAGAGATACACGTGGCGAGGAATCGCATTCGCACACGGGCTGGCGGCCCGGTGGGGTCTGGACGGTTACCACGATGGTGCCCTGCGTAGGCCTCTGGCTTGGCACGCTGTGGCTGCTGACGTGCCTCGCGGCTTCCCGAGCTTGCTGCGTGCGGCTGGCTGACTCCCAAGGTGCTTCCCCTGCGGCCACGCACTGTCTGCTTGCCACATCCCACGGGCTAGTTAAGACTCGTCATACGCGTGTGCATTAGTTGAGTGAAAGAAAACGTCACCGCTGCTGGGCCATGCAATGATGTGTGCGAAAAGTGGTGGTAGGATTGGAGCAAGGGCATGCGAAGTGGTGGCAGGGTGGCTGCCGGCCACGTGAGGTCCGGCAGGGGCGGCAGTAGTGACAGCAAGGGGGTGCTTTCCCACAGGCCATAACCCCAACGATGAGAACTCAACTCCTTGTGGAAGGTGGTTAATACACGACGACAGTGGTCGTCTTCATCAATTCCGTAGTGCGTGGTACGAGGGTGCGTGATGAGAGGGTGCGCGGTGAGAGGGTGCGCGGTGAGAGGGTGCGCGGTGAGAGGGTGCGCAGTGAGTGGGAGTGCGGTGAGAGCGAGTGCAGTGAGTGAGAGAGAGTGCTGTGAGATTGAGTGCAAGAATGTGGGGGCATGGACTGTGTGAGGGTGATTGGGGCATTGAAGAAGGGAGGTGGAGGTGGCGTGTTATGCGAGTGGGCCATGCCTAAGGGTGCGGTCCTCTCGCTATGCCTGCCTCTTCTCACACCTTGCCTCTTCCACCCATCTCTCCACCCTCCTCCTCCTCCCCCCATCCTGCTCCTCCCCCCATCCTGCTCCTCCCCCATCCAGCTCCCCCCCCATCCTGCTCCCCTTGCCATCCGCCTGCCCCCAGCGTGAGCTCTCATGGACTGCCAGGTGGCGTGGAAAGTGACGCTTCCTGAGGTTGGGGGCGACTGCAGTACGTCCAGCAGCAGTGGCAGCGTGCTCCTCTGCGACACCCATGGCATGGTCACCAGCATGTGAGTCAGCCAGCATGTGAGTGCGCCTTGAGCCAACCAGCACGTGAGTCAGCCAGGATGTGAGTCAGCCAGCATGTGAGTGCACGTTGAGCCAGCCAGCATATGAGTCAGCTAGGACGTGAGTCAGCCAACATGTGAGTGCGCCTTGAGCCGGCCAGCATGTGAGTGCGCCTTGAGCCGGCCAGCATGTGAGTGCGCCTTGAGCCGGCCAGCATGTGAGTGCGCCTTGAGCCGGCCAGCATGTGAGTGCGCCTTGAGCCGGCCAGCATGTGAGTGCGCCTTGAGCCGGCCAGCATGTGAGTGCGCCTTGAGCCGGCAAGCATGTGAGTGTGCCTTGAGCCAGCCAGCATGTGGGTACCTCCATGTGCTCCCTCCTGCCCCACCCCCAAGCACATGGTATAAAGTGAACTCGCGTGAAGCAACACGGAAAGAGGCTCCGCTATTCCTGGTAGTGCTCAAACTCAACATTTGCGCCCCGTATGCGTTCTTCTTACTTACCACTCTCTAGCATAATCCCCCCCGGTTCCCCTCACCTTTTCTCCCCCTTTATATTCATCTCCTTATATTATTATGCACTCAATCCACCAGGGATTTAGGCTCTCGTGGGCTAAGTGGCTTGATTCCATCGTCCATTGGCAACATGAGTCGAATGACAGCGCTGTGAGTGTCGGGAGCTCAGTCCACTTCTCTACGGCCAAGGCTGAAAATGGATAGGGCCGAACTCGAATTCGACTTTTGAATGTGCCTGCCAAAGGCCAAGGCAAAGAAACCAAAACGAGCAAAAGCAAAGAACGCGTGGCTGTGGGCCTATGGTTGTACCTGATGGCATAGCTTGTTGCACAGTTCTGAGTTTCTGTTCCTTTGATCGTGTTCCAAATTTAAAGCCACAGTCTCATGTACCAAGATCTGGCAGCAGCTGAAAACAGTTGCTGCATGGTTACCCCGTTTTGAGTGTGCGGACTCGCAATTTGCCTGCTGTGCGACACACCCCCTTTTGCTGTAAGCCATTTGCAAAACAACTTTGAGGTACTCAAGAATTTCGAGTTTCCACAAGGGGGTTTGGGGGCGTTTTAGGCCTGATAACTGAACCGAGCCAGTGCCTAGCTGGTTCGGTAAACAAAAAAAAAAAAAAAAACCCAATCGAACTCGCCACTCGTCGTCAAAACTTCAACCAAACTTCACACGTCGTCAGCCCACCCGAACCAACCCCTGAATTCAACTGCAAAACAGTTGCTCTACATGACACCCTGGCTTTAAGCATGTGTATTTCACCCTAGTAGGTGTGCCTTCATTTGTGCTCTCACCAGATATCTCTTTGACAACAGGTCGACCGACTCAATACCCGATTCCATCAGCCAGCTCACTGCCATTCAACACCTGTGAGCCAGTGTCGTCACCCGCATTGACACACGAGCTGCAAGTAGACGCCCCATTCTGTCATTCCTGGCATAAACAAGTCCTGGCTCAAACGGAGCGTTTGCTCCCTTGGATGTGCACGAGCTTCATACATAGTGCGCATGTCTTTATTAGCTCTCACGACAAAAAAACACATGAAGAGTATGAAGTGTCAATGTGAAAGAATCTTTTGGCTTTGGCTTAGTATGGAACTCTTAGACTGGACTAAGGAGTGACTCTTGGAGATTGCTGCAGTTTTGAAACACTTCAAGTTTATGACATGTGTTGAGTCACCATGACATATGGTGACGATTGCACGTGCACGCTATTGGCCATGTAAGCCACCATGTCTTCTAGCCACTACTGTTCTCATCGCCTTCCATCCTTTCTTACCTTGCGCACCTGGGCCGTTGCATTTCCCCCCACACCTGGGCCGGTGCATTCCTTCCCGTGTGCCTTGTGCCTGCGTCGAACTCGAATTGCCCGCTCCTCAGAGGCCTTAACATCAACCAGCTGACCGGCTCCATTCCCAATGCCATCAGTGCGCTCACCAATCTCATCAGACTGTGAGCTTCGTATTTCTGCCTTGGTGCGCACGGACCACCATCCGCCCACTAACTGCCATGCTTGGCTGCAACGTCTAAACGATGTGAAAATGTAACGAATAAACGTGATTAACATATTAATGTTCGCATGTTTCTATACAGTGCATAATTAATACCAACAAGGCCCATTTATTCCGTATATCATATTCTATTATGTGTTGTAAATCCGTGGCCATGCCATCTCTCATCTGAAGCCGCATGCTATCAACTCGTCATCTCTTCTTGGACCAGGAATCTTGCCAGTAACTAGTTGAGTGGCACCATCAGCGAGTCCATGAGCAATCTCGCACAACTTCGAGAACTGTGAGTGGTCGGTAAAACGTGGGCAAGGGGATATGTGAGGCATAGATTTGATGTGTGAGGCACAGACAGGCCTGCCTGTCTTTCTCCCAGACCATTCCTCCCACACCATTCATCCCAGTCTCCCCACCAATCGCCTCACACCATGCCATCAATCGCCTCACACCAGGCTGTCAATCGCCTCACACCATGCCATCAATCTCCTCACACCATGCCATCAATCGCCTCACACCATGCCATCAATCGCCTCACACCATGCCATCAATCGCCTCACACCATGCCATCAATCTCCTCACACCATGCCATCAATCGCCTCACACCATGCCATCAATCTCCTCACACCATGCCATCAATCACCTCACTATTAGATTATATATATATGTGTTGTAACATGCTAGTATATTTGCTAGGTGTACACCAACCTGTGGTGTACACATCAAAATGCTAGGGGTGTTAATCCAACCCTGGAGTGGTTGGAGCCCCGAGCACCAAGACCACAATATTGGGACCATGTAAGTGGCTCCCATGGTGGTTGGGTACTGTTCCTACCCAACTGCATGTGGCACTGTTCATCCTTCTCTTGCTAGCTTCCCTTCCTTCCCAACGTTCCTATGTATGCTCCCATTTCTATTACTGAAATAACTTCAATTCTTTCATGGTTTCAGAGCTCCAAGGCTCACGCCACATCCCATTTTTCTTCCGATCCTAGCCCACCCCTCCCTCAGCTGTAGTCACGACCCCCAGCGAGGAATCCCCGCTTCCGCCGCTCCTCTCTCCTTCCTAGCCGGCAATTTTGCCGCCCCCCTCCTCCTTGTCCATTTCCCACACCGCCGCTAGTCTCTCCCTAGCCGCCGCGTCCTCCCCTCCTTCCCGTTTCCCTAGCGCTCGTTAGTCTCCAGCTCGCCCCTTCATCGCTAGTGTCGTAGCTGTAGCTGCCAGCGCTGTCCCGTCCCCGCCAGCTCGCCGCTCCCCGCCTGCCGTGTTCACTCACTGCTGCCTGCGCACCATCCGGCAGCCCGTCGCTTGATGCTCACCGTCAGCCCCCAGCTCGTCACAAGCCGCGCACCGCCCGTCGCAAGCCGCTCGCCGCCCATCGCCAGCCGCTCCCCGCTCGCCACTCGTCACAAGCCGCAAGCTGCTCGCCGCTCGCCGCTAGCCGCTCGCTGCCCGCTGCTCATTGCAAACCGCTCGCTGCCCGCCTCTCGCCGCTCGCTTCCCGTCGCGCCTCGCCGACAATGTTCATCGCTCGCTGCTCGCCGCTCGCCGCCAGCCGCTCGCCGCCAGCCGCTCGTCGCTCGCCGCTCGCTGCCAGCCGCCCGCTCGCCGCCCGCTATTCGCCACCAACCGCCAGCTCGCCACTTGCCACCTGCCACTCGCGCGCCGCTCGCCATCAGCTGCCAGCTTGCCACTCGCCGCTTGCTGCCCGCCGCCCTCTCCCCTCTGGCCGCTCGCTCGCCAGCTCGCCGCTCGTCGCCTGCCGCTCGCCGCCAGCGCCTCGCCCGCCGCTTGCCGCTCGCCGCCAGCCGCCAGCTCGCCGCTCGCCGCTCGCTGCCAGCCACCCTCTCCCCGCTGGTCACCAGCTCGCCAGCTCGCCACTCGCCGCTTGCCGTCAGCCACCAGCTCGCCGCTCGCCGCTGCTCCATCCAGCAGCCGCCACTGTCTCCCCTCTCCCTTTCAACCGCAGCTGCTCCTGTCCTCTGCAGCAGCCACCGCCGTCGCTGTCACCTGCCGCCGCCGCTGCATTAACACCTGGCTGTCGCTGCCACTGCTCCCCTCCGCAGCAGCTGTCGCCGCCACTGTACCACCGGCCGCCACCGCTCCTGCCAGCAGCTGTCGCCGCCGCTTCGTTGCCAGCCGCCGCCGCTGCCCATTTTTTCGGCAGCCGTTGCTGCTACTCCACGAAGCCGCCGCCACTCTTTTGAGCCGCCCGTCATCGCTCCCTCCTTGTGCCGCTGCGAGCCCCCCCCCCCCCTCGCTGCTGCCGCTTCCGTGAGCCGCGCGGGTCCACCCGCTGTCGCTCCTCACCGTGCCGCCGCTCCCTCGCCGCCGCCGTCTTCTCGAGCCGCGCGGGTCCACCCGCTGTCGCTCCTCGTCGTGCCACCGCGAGTTCCCTCGCCGCTGCTGTCTTCTCGAGCTGCGCGGGTCCACCTGCTGTCGCTTCTCGCCGTGCCGCCGCGAGTTCCCTCGCCGCCGCCACCTCCCCGAGCCGCGCGGGTCCACCCGCGGTCGCTCCTCTCTGTGCCACCGCGCGCGTTCTGCTCGCCACTGCGCTGCCGCCCACCTTCATGGCGTCCTTCCCTCCGCCCGTCGACGCCTCCTCCGTCGACAAGCTCCTGCTGGCCGCAGACAAGTCCGCCACCAAATGGTACTCCTTCGTTGGGAGTATCCGGCGAGTCCTTGGCGGCGCCTGGGTCCAGCCGTACAAGCTGCTCGACATCCTCGAGCGTCGGGCTTCGGCCCTTCGCCCCACCTCGCCCGCCGATCCCGGTCCCGAGCCCGATGTCCCCCGCGACCCTGGAGATCCGCCAGAGCAGCCCGAGGTCCCTCCCGTGCAGCCAGACGACCCTGAGGCCGAGCGTGTTGCCGAAGAGGCCTATGACGACGCCCGCCAGAAGTTCCTGCAGCGGCGTACTGACTACAAGTTCGAGAAGCAGGCATTCGACCTCGCCTCCGAACGTGCCGCGGATCATCGCCTGCACGCCGCCCGCTATGCCCAGCAGAAGGCGACCTATGCTGTCGACATCACTGCATGGTGTGAGGCTGACCTGTGCGCCTCCACCATCGTCCTCAACGCTCTCCCCGTCGACATGATGCGGCGCTTCCATGCTCGAGAGCTCCTTGTTGCTCAGCTATGGACTGAGCTCCACACCATGTTCGAGCATCGCGACATCGGCTTGCTTGGCATGCTGTTTCGCAAGTACAATAGCATCACGCCTGACAGCAGCAATGGTGCTGTCGATTTCACCAGCCGCCTCCTCGACATTGCCGCTTGCCTTGAGGCTCGTCGTGTTGTTCTGCCTCTTGAGCTCCACATCCACAACCTCCCCTACGGCCTCACCCCTCAGTACAACACGCGCGTCATTGCGTTCACTGAGAGCGACCCCCATGCCGATGTCCCCACTGTCGTGCAATGGATCATCGACACTGAGGTAAAGCTCCTCTAGGAGCCCACCGCCACTCTCCACGCTGCTCAGCCTGCCTCCGCCGGACTCAACGCCGTCCTTAGCCGCTCCCGTAGTGGCCGCCCTCATGGTGGCTGTGGAGGTGGCCATGGTGCCGGCAGAGGCAGTGGGGCAGCAGTGGGACTTGCCCCAGCAGCGCTGCCGCTAGAGCGGCACCTGGCGGCCGTGGAGGCCGTCTTGGCACACTCCCTCCTTGCCAGTACCTTCGTCGCCACGGGCCCAAGGCTGGTGAACGCTGTTTGCAGACCAACCACGTCATTGACACGTGCTTCAAGGCACTCGATGATGCGTGGTTCGATCGCGGCAACACGGGCACCCCGCCCCGCTGGTCAAACATCACCCCTCGCCCCTCCCTTGCTGATGTGAAGGCCCTCCCTTCCTTCTTGCCAGCGCACTTCCAGCTTGCCGCCTCCTCCATCCCCCCTCCCTCGTCGCAGCAGCTGCTCCAGTTCCAGCAGTTCCAGGAGCAGCAGCAGAAGTAGACACAGCAGCAGCCGTGGGGTGCCGGTGGCCAGGCGGCCGCAGCAGTAGCAGGTGCCGCCGCCGCCACTGCCGTCTGGCAGCACCAGCAGCTCGGTCTTGGCTCCGCCGCCATGGCCATCCACGCCTCCACCGCCCCCCCTGGCTACCCCCTCTGGGGATCCGTCCCCTCTGCTCCCTCAAGTGGCCTTGCCACTCCCACTTTTTGAGACTAGTTTCCTGAGTCATCTCAATAATGCATCTCCTCCACTGTCCTCAATGTATCCCTCTGCTTTTAATGCAACCGATTTCCAGTATCCCGTGTCACTCACCTCATCCACCTCCTCCTTCACATCTCCCACTGTGGACTTTGTCCTTGATAGCGACGCCACTGAGACGGCCCTCAAAGACGCCGGCACACTTACCTCCCTCCCCTTCCCCACCAGTGTCCATGGCGCCGATTCGAGTTTCTCCATCCCTTGCACCCACCTCTCCACGCTCCCTTGTCCTCCCTTCCCCTCTCGCACTGTCACTGGCCTCCACATTCCCACCCTTCGCCACAATCTCCTCTCCTTTCGTGAGTTGCAGCATGCCCCCATCACTGCCACATTTCCTGCATTCGCCACTCACTGCGACCTCTTCCAAGGCGTCTCTAACCGCCTCCTTCACCGCCTTCCTCTCTGTCCCCATACCCGCCACTACATCCTCCGTGTTCCATTTCCCTCCTCTTGCCACGCCACCACCCGCGCTGGCACCACCACCTCCCTTCCTCTCCCTCCCTCCTCGCCGCCCCTCCCCACCCCCGCTCCCTCTCCCTGCTCCTGCTGCGCGCTCTCCAATCCTGCCGTCTTTCTCCACCATCGCCTCGGCCATCCTAATTTTGCCACACTTTGCGCAGCAGTCTCCTCTCGCCTCCTCCATAGCCTCCCCCCTTCCCTCCCTCCTCTCCACTCCTCTCCTGCCCCCGCCTGCTCCTCTTGCATCCATGGCAAGCTAAAGCAGCTCCCCCATCACAACCATCCCTCCTTTGCTGCCTCCCCCATTGATCTCGTTCACATGGATCTCTGAAGACCCAATCCCTCCCCCTCCTGCCATGGCCACAGGTACATGCTGGTTTTCATTGACGACCACAGTCGCTACTCCTCAGTTTTCCTCCTCCATACGAAAGCTGAGGCGGCCGCTGCCATTATCCGATGGGCTAAGCAAGCTCACACTCACTCGGCCGCCCTCTTCGCTGCTTCCACTCTGACAGCGGGGGGGAGTTCCTAAACCATACCCTCTCTTCCTACTGCGCTACGCACGACATCCAGCAGACCCACACTCTCCCCCATTCCCCCCAGCAGAATGCTGTTGCTGAGAGTCGCATTCGCGAAATCACAAAGACAGCTCGCTGTCTCCTCACCCATGCCTCTCCCCCACCCTCCCTCTGGGGCTATGCCCTCATCCATGCTGCTCTCCTTACCAACCTTTACCCCCATCCTCAGCACACCTCATCCACTCCCACAGAGTTATGGGCCACCTCGAAGCTCGATGCGGCAGCAGTAGTGGGATCTACAGGACCAGCAGCAGCAGCAGGACCAGCAGGACTAGCAGCAGTAGCAGCAGCTGCCGCAGCAGCAGCTACAGCAGTAGCAGCCGGGGGACCAGCAGCAACAACAGGACCAGCAGCCGCAGCAGCAGTAGCAGCAGAACCAGCAGCAGCAGCCGCAGCCGCAGCACCCGCTCCCTCCACCACTTGGCGGGGGCCAGGTCTCTGCTTCGCCTCCCTCCGTACTCCGCCCCACATCCTCTCCCTTCCTCCTCCTGCGCGCTCACACGCGCTCTGTGGACCCTATCCTTGGTCTCCCCTTCAACCCCTCCACTCCCCAACAGGAGGACTCCCATGCGGAGTTCAACGCCATTCAGTAGCATGCTCCATGCCTCCTCCCGCTCTACACGGGCCTCCTTGGCTTCATGCTGCTCCCCCTCCATCTACGTCCCCACCGACTTTTGGGAAGTCATCACTGGCCGAGGTCATCACTTTCGTGACAAGTGGATTCATGTTGTCTTCCGCGAGGTCGAGGCGTTCATTCGCAACAACTCGTTCATCGACGTGATTCCTCCTCCTGGCGCTAACATCATCGAAGGGAAATGGGTCTTTCTGGTGAAGCAGTTGCCTGGCGAGGAGCCGGTCTACAAGGCCCGCTACCGCGCCAAGGGATTCACCCAGACTTGGAGCGTCGACTATTGGGACACCTTCTCCCCCACAGCCAAACTCCCCACCATCCGGGCCCTCCTCGACTTTGCAGCTCGCATGTCCATGGTTATCTGCTGCATGGACGTCTCCAATATGTTCCTGCAAGGTGAGCTGCACGAGAAAGTCCTCATGCGGCGACCCCTGGGATTTCATGTTGCCTTCCCGCCCAGCACCATCTGGGAGCTTCGGCGTCTTGTGTATGGCTTAAAGCAGGCGCCTCGCGAGTGGCATGCAAATTGGCTGCCATGGGCTTCCGTGCCACCCACTCCGATGCCAGTCTCTTCCTCCATGCCGCCCCCAACCACTTCTTCATCCTCGTCTATGTGGATGACATGATCCTCATAGTTGGCGAGGAAGCTGCCATGGTGCAGGTCAAGGCCGAGCTTCAAACACGCCTTCAGTGCAAGGACCTGGGCGCGCTGAAGAACTACCTCGGCATGACCATCACACGTGACCTGGAGGCCTGCACCATCACGTTGTCCCAGTCATTCTACATCGACCAGGTCCTGGAGCGGTTCACCATGACACAGGCCAAGCCGGTATCCACCCCCCTGTCCGTTGGTCACCAGCTTGCGCCTTCCACCTCTCCCTCCGCCTCTGATCACCCCTATGCTGAGCGTCTCGAGTCCTTCATGTACGCCATGATGTGTACGCGCCCCGACCTCGCCTACCCCATCATTGTCCTCTCCTCCAAGCCTCTCCTCCAAGCCTCTCCTCCAAGCCTCTCTTCCATGCCTCTCCTCCATGCCTCTCCTCCGTGCCTCTCCTCCATGCCTCCCACCTACCATGTTACAGGGATCGAGTGACATCGACCAACATTTTAATATTTTCTGCCCTTGACTCGCCTCACGAGGATCACTAGCCCGGCATGAGCTGACTGTCCCCTAAGCCTCCTTTCCCCGTTCATGCCTCTCCCCTCCCCCTTTGTGCCTCTCAGGGATCGAGCGACATCGACCAATTGAGTAAAATCTTTGCTGCCCTGGGCACCCCCCACGAGGACCAATGGCCCAACATGACCTGCCTGCCCGACTACATGCATTTCAACTATTGCCCCACGCCCCCCCTCAAGTCCCTCTTCCCCATGGTGGGCGACGATGCCCTGGACCTGCTTTCCCGCATGCTCACGTTTGACCCCAACAAGAGGATCACAGCGGTACAGGCACTGCAACACCGGTAAGCCACACACAAAGGCCTGAAGAGCGTGCTTGCAGTGCTGCTAGAAAAGAGCCCCGCCGCTCAAGTCGCTCTTCCCCATGGCGGGCGACGATGCCCTGGACCTCCTTTCCCGCATGCTCGCCTTCGATCCAAACAAACGCATCACAGCCGCACAAGCCTTGCAGCACAAGTAAGTGACTTGTTCATTGTAAGAAGCCGGTTTCCCCTCGAGCCCCGCTACTTCCTTCCCCATGTTGGGTGATGATGCTTTGGACTTCCTTTGATCTGAATGCTCACACATGCTCCTTTCCTGCATGCTCACGCTTGATCTGACAAAAGGATCACAACACAACCCTTACAGCATTGGTGAATGACTCATTAATACGAAGCAGGGAGTGGGGTTTTGAGGTACTGTCGCTCTGCACATCAAACCTCCTTCACATCAACCCCTCCTAGCTACCGTATTCTCATCGATTTCCCCGTGCCACTTAGCCAAGGACGTTTGCTCGTTTTGTTCCCCTCGCCCCTCCCTTTCTCCTTTATGCTGCACCCCGTCTCGTCCACCCTCCCTCTCCCCCCCACCAGCTACTTCCTCCTCATCATGCCTGCTACCAAGCCCAAGGACCTCCCTCGCCCTCCGCCGAAACCCTCCAGGAGCGACTTCCCTCCCGGCTCCATCCCTGTGGGGCTGGCTCCTATGGCACCCAATGCAGCAGATGCTGCTGCTGGTGTCAGAGATGGTGATGATGTGAGACGAGAAGCAACAGCAGCAGCAGCAGGAGATGATACTACAGGGAGTCGGCGTCTTCCCCCTTCAGTAGAGTCACCTCACTATCCCCTCAACCTGTCTCCAGCCACTAAGGCGGTCTGCATATCGCTCAACCCAAGGATTGAAGAGAGGGATGGGGGTGAGGGGAGAGGGAAAGCTTGGGAGGCAGTAGGGAGTGTGAGGGATGGTAGAGGGGCAATGGAAGGGAGTGGGGCGGAAGGAGAGACGCCGAGTGAGGTTACCATGGCTACTGTGGTTACCGGGGGAGGGGATGGAGCCCCGATGTTGGTCGATACAGCTATGTTTCCTCCGTGGTAGGCTTTGCCACCCAGACCAAAGATGAACAGGTGAAGGAGCTTCTCTAAGGTGCGCATTTACCATCTTGTTTCTTGAAAGTCCGTCTGCATTTTTATGCTGCACTCCCGCACACTGGGCATCTGCCAAGAGAGTCCTCCGCTACCTCCGGGGCACTAAGGACTACGTCCTGACCCTTGGCAGCACCTCCCCTCCTCTCCTCACTGGCTTCAGTGACTCCTCCTGGGCCGATTCTCAACCCGACCGCCGCTCTTCCCAGGGCTATGGTTTCACCTGGGCAGTGGCCTCATCAGTTGGCGTTCCACCCGCTCGTCCGCCATCGCCCTCTCCTCGTGCGAGGCCGAGCTCTATGCTGGCACTATGGCCGCTCAGGAATCGCGCTGGCTGTGCAATCTCCTCGCCGAGCTCGGCGCTCCCCAGAGCTCTCCCACCCTCTGGTGCGACAATGCCAGCATGATCCACCTCACCAAGGACCCGGTCTTCCATGGGCGGACATTTTCACCAAGGCCTTGCCCAAAGCCGCCCACAAGGCCCTCCTTCATCTCCTTGGCCTTGATCCACCTCACCCCTCCAGCGCTCCATGATTCAGGGGCTGTTCATCTTCTCCATCCTAGTCCTCTACATGTTAAGGGGTTGTGTTAGATTATATAAATCTGTTGTAACATGCTCGACTAGTATATTCGCTAGGTGTACACCAACCTGTGGTGTACACATCAAAGTGCTAGAGGTGTTAATCCAACACCGGAGTGGTTGCAGCCCCCGAGCACCAAGACCACAATATTGGGACCACGTAAGTGGCTCCCATCGTGGTTGGGTACTGTTCCTACCCAACTGCATATGGCACTCTTCATCCTTCTCTTGCTAGCTTCCCTTCCTTCCCAAATTTTCTACGCATGCACCTGTTTCTATTACTGAAATAACTTCAATTCTTTCATGGTTTCAGAGCTCCAAGGCTCACGCCACATCCCATTGTTTTTCAGATCCTGTGCCGCCATGGCACGAGCGTAGATCTCAGCCTCACAGCTAGACTGGGCAACAGAGAACGAGTGGGTGGACCTCCACGAGATGGCACTTAGACCAGGGCTAAAGCAGTAGCCCTGAAAGGACCTGGGCGTCTCAACGTCGTCTACCCACGAAGTTTCTGTGTGCCCTATAAGGACCACTGGATTGTGCCCTCCTAGCACTAGCCCCATGCCCGATGTACTTCCTAGATAACGTAAAAACCCTCTTAACGGCCGACCAGTGCTGTGGTCGGTATCTGCTTGTCGCCACGAAGCAAGCCAGGATGCTGAGAGGGTATGCGAGATCTGTACGAGTGCAAGTCATCAGGTACATGAGGCAACCCACCAACTCTGCATATCGACCACTAGGCTCTACTGACTACTCATTGACTGGAGCAGAGAAACTATGATCTACTGGCAGGGGTGTGGGCTGTGCGGAGGAGAACTGAAGACCGAACCTCTGAAGGACCTGTCGCACCAAGTGTGACTGTGTGACAGTGATGGTGTGCGCTGCTCTGTCCTTGGAGATCTGCAGGCCAAATAGCGGCGCAGCTCTCCTAGGTTAGTGCAGGTGTGTCTTCTCAGCAGCTCCGCCTTCATGGAGGCCAGTGAGTCTCTGTCTGTAGTAGCAAAGACCAGGTCATCTACGTAGACGACAATGTAGAACAGGGTCTGACTAGCACGAACGAAAAGTGAAGGGCCTGCAGACGACGGGAAGAACTGCGGGTTAGCTAACGTTGCACGAAGCATGTCGTGCCACTCGTGCAGTGCCTGCCGCGGGCCGTAAACCGGGCGTCAGAGGAGCCACTGGGTCCAAGGGCGAAGGTGCCGGTAAATCCTGGCGGACGGCGCAGTTAGACCTGCTCGTGCAAACTGCCCTGAAGAAAAGCTGTCGAGGAGTCGAGAGATTGCAGCTCGTAGTGATGTGAAGGTAAAAAAGAAGTCAACACCCTCGCGCTGACTGAAGCCTCTAGCAGAGTAGCATACCTTGAACACCGGTGGCTATCCAGGAGGGCGCTTCACCTTGAACAGCCACCGGCTATCGAATACGTTCACTCCAGGTGGGGGAACTGCGTCGACGTAGGTGCCGGTGGATCTCCAAGATGCCATCTCCATGTCCATGGCAGCTATCCACTGAGAGGACCAGGGTCCCGAGGTCGCCTCAGCTTAAGTGCGAGGGGTCAGGATGTCAAGGGCGTCTGGGTCACCCTCAGGGACTAGCAGCATGGAACAGAGACGGGAAGCGGCCTCGGACAGAAGAGCAAGCTCAGACTGCCTGTCCTCTAGGACATCAGTGCAAGGGCAAGAGCACCCTGGATGGACGGAGGACGGGTAGGGTCAGAGACCAGAGTGGTGGCGTAGTCAAGGCGGCGCGTAGAGGCAATGTTAGCGACGGCAGCGACAAGAGCGTCAAGACTAGAGAAAGGAATAGACAGGTCGATAAGTAGGGAGGCAAGGACATGAGGAACAAGAGGACTAGCTGTATGAAGGAAGTCAGACAGAGGAGGCGGAGCGACAACAAGCGACAACGGAGGGGGTGACGGGAGGAGCGGAGGACGGGCACTTGGGAACGGAGCAACATAGGGTGAGAGTGCTGAACGGGAGAGACAGGATGAGCACTAGAGGGACGGTGAGGCCAGAAGTGGGAGGGAGGTGTCGGGTCAGGAGACACAAGAGGAGACACAGGAGGAGACATAGGAGGAGAACGGAGGAAACAAGCCGGAGATGAGTCCAGCGGAGGAAACACATGGCCGTAGACAGGCGGTGGAGGCGAAAGTGGGTGGTCAGGGGAGGGAAGACCAATGAGGCGAAGGGCAAACAGTTACGGCGACTGCTGCTGCTGCTCCACACCGACACCAGAACACCCAGCTGCACTACGGCTACCTCCAAAACGCTACACGACAGCACCCCCAGTACGAGAATCTGCTTGTGCATCGATGCCACCCCCAGGACCACCGAGACAAGCCACGACATTACCCCCGGATTAGCACCCTCCTGAATGCCCACACCCCCAAAGCGTGCAGAACCCTGCGGCGATAGATGCGGCGGCGGCGGATACTACGGCTACAACGACGTCGATGGCTGCTACAGCTGCGGTGGCGACGGCGGCTGCTACGATGGCGGCGGAGGAGGAGACACCAGGGCGGAGACAGGCGGAAAAACCGAAGCCGCGGGGCCCCTGGAGTCAGCCAACTCTTCCACTGGGACAACCGGCTGGAAGGGAGTATCGTGAGACACACCAGACGGGGCAGGATGGGGAGGAAGAAGAGGAGGGGCTACCGGGGGAGTGGGGACCAGGAATAGGGGCAGGGCAATCACGAGACCTCGGTGGGGAAAGCGGGTGTAGAAGGAGACAGACACGTCAAAAGTGACGTCACAGAGTGAAAGAAATAGGGAGACGGTGGGTGGAAGAAAGTGCCAGTCAGACGCGTCGAGGGGGAAGCCAAGGAAGGCACAAGGGATAGTGCGGGCAGTGAGCTTGTCCGTCCTAGAGGCACGAACGTGAGCAAGGCAGCCCTAGACCTAGAATGCAGACACGTCACCAGGGAACCCGGTCCAGAGGAGGGTCGGTGAAACCTGCGGCGTTGGGAGTGTGGCCATACGTTATGCTGGTGAGCGGCGTAGTGAACAGCGAACGGCCACAGAAAATGGGGTGCACCGGCATGGATCATGGAAGTATGAGCCACCTCCTTGACCAAACCGATGCGTCGCTCAGTGACCCCATTCTGCTGCAGGGAGTCTGGCAGGGTGTACGATTGGGTGATGCCCTCCACACGACAAAACTGGCCAAGCCGACCAGAGAAGAACTCGCCGCCATGGTCGGAGTGAAGAAGCAGAACAAGGAGGCCGCAGTGGACTCGTGCAGCTATGACCAACGAGATAAGAACGTCAGGCACATCGGCCTTACGCTCTAGGGGAATCACCATGGTTTAGCACGTGTATTTGTCGACAAGCACTAGAAAGTAGCACTCTTGACGCGGCCCAGGGATGGGGGCTAGGCCCGAGACGTCTAGGTGCAGGCTCTGGAGTGGTGGAGTGGTAGGGGGAAGCGAGGAGGAAAGAGGAGCATGGCGCAGCGAGCCCTCGATGAAGGGCGTGCACGGTGGCACAGGCAAAGGAGGGAGGGCAGGGAGACCTAAGACAAGACCGTGATGGGACATTTGACACTGATGCGGGAGTATGGGGTGACCTAGGCGATGGTGCCACAGCAACGATGGGCGGGTGAGCGACCGACACGAGCACACCGCAGCAACCTGGCAAGGCGCGGGGACCTGGGGGGGCGCTCCCACTAGAGGGGACGCGGTATCTGAGGTGAACAGGCCAGACTCCGAGTCCTAGGGAATGTGGTGAGAGGGGCACCAGTGGTGGCCTTGGTACAGACTATGTACCGCTCGTATATAGGAAACGTAGTGGTGACATCGAGGTCCTGACGACAGCCAACACCAACTAGGTTCCTGGAGAACGAGGGGATGTGCAAGCCTGTAAGAGAGCCCAAGGGAATCGCTGGAAAGGGAAGAATGGTGGAGCTGCGTGCAACTACCAGACCTGATGAGGGGTCAGCAAGTGCTACTGTGGCAGGGGCGGCAAACGGCGTGATCGCAGTGTGGGACCACCCCCACCAGCGCCGTCAGGCCACCACGGTGGCGGGGGTTCCCATGGCGGTTCCTGATGTTGCTGCGACTGCTACTGCTATTGCTGCTTAGGCTGTTGCTGCTGTTGCTCCAGGGCATCAGCCCTAGTCTCTTCGTCGCCACCCCCACCATCCCTCCCACCCTTCCCTCCGCCACATCCCCCCCTTGGGGCGGCGACCCCTACCCTGACGCGGTTGCGCTGAGGCCGCGGCCGCGGTCTCACCAGTTGGGGCTGTCTCAGTGACAGTGGCAGAAACGTCAGAGTAAGTGCACTAAGAGGGAGCACAGCCCTGGAAGATAGGGACCGGCGCAGTACCGCTAGATTGAGCGATAGTGCGCTGGCGGGTCTCTATCACAGACAGGGCGGTGAAAAACGCAGTAAGGGTGAGGTCACCTGGGTGCTGAATAAGGAAGTGGTCGCGAGCAGTGGCTAGGCGGTCAGGAAGGCGCGTGGCAATGAGGTAAAGGGTAGCGCAAAGGGGCAGCAGGAAGGCAGTGAGCTGTGCCACAGTGCTAGCAGCGCAGTAGCTAGTCTAAAGAGCACGGAGATGAGTGGCAAGGTCAGCGACTGTGGGGAAGGAAGCAAGATCAGCGAATAGCAGAGGCGGAGAAGGGAGTGGAATAGCGTGCAATGACCGCATCTAAGTTCTCCTTCGCATTTGCTACAGCGGTAAAGCGGGGACGCTCAAACAGGGGGAGGGCGTGACTAATGGCAAGCTGTGCAACTGTGTCCCGTGACTCCTAGACAGCGCGGATAAGCTCAGCAGCGACACAGGCATCATGCTCAGCAGACGTGGGGGCATCAGGGAGGGCAAGGGGTGCTGTAGGGTAGGGAAGCTTATCGTCGACATGGAAGGCCAGGGAGTAGCTGTCGTGGCGCTGGCCGGTCAGCTAGCGGTGGAGCTCGACGAGCCATGCCTCAAAATCAACCGCTCGACCCTCCGCATCCAGGCGGAGCACAGAGTCTGCCATCACCACTGCTGCAGCAGCTAACTGCCATTGGAGGGCGGAGGAAAGCGGCGGACGGCGCCGAACTAGGGGGGAGCCAAGGGCGGCAGGTCCAGGCAGCAGCGCAGCTCGGCAGCTTAGCGACACGGCGTCACGGCAGCACTGTGGCCCGGCGGCGCGGCGGTTCGGCGGCATGACGGCACGCGGGGGGCACGGGCGGGGACCGATGAAACTGGTGTTGGTGGAGCTGGGGGCGGTGGATCTGGGGGCTGGTGAGCACGGGGCTGGCGAGTGCGGGACCAGCAGGCATGGGGCCAGCAAGCGCGGGGGCTGGCAGGCACGGGGCTACCAGCGGCCGGCAGCGACGGGCTACGGGCGGCCAGCGGCTACGGGCTAGGAGCGGCCAGTGGCGACGGGCTACGGGCGGCCGGCGGCGACGGGCCATGGGCAGCCGGCGGCTACGGGCTACGGGTGGTGAGCACGGGGCTGGCGAGCGCGGGGCCAGCAAGGGCGGTGGCTGGCGGGCACGGGGCTATGGGTGGCCAGCGACGACGGGCTATGGGCGGCCGGCGGCGACGGGCTACGGGCTGCCGAAGACTATGGGCTACGGGCGGCCGGCGGCGACGGGCTACGGACGGCCGGCGACGACGGGCCGGCGGCCGGCAGCTACGGGCTACGGGCAGCGAGCACGGGGCTGGCGAGCGCAGGGCCAGCAGGCGCGGGGCCAGCAAGCGCAAGCGCTGGCGGGCGCGGGGCTACGGGTGGCCAGCAGCGACGGGCTATAGGCGGCCGGCGGCGATGGGTTACGGGCGGCCGGCGGCAATGGGCCACGGGCGGCCGGCGGCGACAGGCCACGAGCGGCCGGCGGCAACGAGCCACGGTTGGCCGGTGGCTACGGGCCACTGGCGGCTGGCTGCGACGGGCCACGGTCGGTCGGCGGCTACGGGCTATGGGCGGCGAGCACGGGGCTGGCGAGCGTGGGTCCAGCAAGCGTGGGGGCTGGCAGGCACAAGGCTACGGGCGGCCGTTGGCGACGGTCTACGGGTGGCCGGCGACGACGGGCTACAGACCGCTGGCGGCTACGGGCTACGGGCGGCCGGCGGTGATGGCCTACGGGCGGCCGGTGGCGACAGGCGGCTAGGGCTAGGACTAGAGCGGAAGCGTGGGTGGGCGGGGAGAGCCTAACCTAGTGCATGATACCATCTCAGAGTTAACGAATGACTAGAATGAGTGATACAAGCTGGGTTTGTACTAGTGTGATATACCCTCTAAGAGCATGCACCTATAATAACATATACAAATACGTTTGACAGCCCCATGGTCCCGTTTTTAGAAGGGTATTCATGCCGGGAGTTTACAGTAGTCTGACCAGCGAGACAATGGCCAAAAGGCCAGTCAACAAGTGTAACAAGACTGATGGTATAGAATAGCAAGTACAAAGCCGGTATAGTAGGGATCAAGATACAAGCAGGGGAGAGGCAGCTGAGACTAGACCAAGCTGAGTACAGAACCGCTGATAATCACAAGGCCGTAGGGCCTTAGTGAAGATATCAGCAGTCTTGGCCTCTGAGCCCAGCTATACTACACGAGCCTGACCGCGCCGCTGCAACTCACACAGCAGGAAGTACCGTAGCTGGATGTGCTTTGCTCTGCCCTCAAGTTGAACCTCCTGACACAACAGGATCATGGCCATCTTATCAGCAAACAGGACTGGGGAAGAGCTAGGCCACTCACCTAAGTCGGTGAGTAAGAACGTCAGCTAGCGGAGCTCGTGGGCGGCCATAGCCCCAGCCAGGGCCCAAAATTGGTTTTGGGGGAGGGTGATCCATCAGCCTCTCCTGCCCTCCCTTGGGGTGGTCGTGAGCGTCGCCGCCCAAAAAAAGGCTGAAAAATCAGCGTAGGGTGTTAAAGCGAGAGGTTATAATAGTGACCCATCTTTCTAGTTGGGCGCAACTTGATTGGGACCCTATAGGGGGGACAAGCGAGCGGGTAGAAGAAAACGTCGTTTTGGGGCGGGCAGTCACTCAGCAGCAAAATCACCTGCCCGCGTGACAAATTCGGATATGTGGACAGGGTTCTGTTTATACCCATTATACTAGCTAGCACGCCTTGTTGGGGCTCATTTGTTACCGTATTTTTTCGACCTCGATTGGTTGCAGTTCAGTCAAACTCAAAAGGGTGGACACGCAATGGGAAAAGTGTGGTTGGCGGGTGGTCGAAGAAAACACCAGTTGTGTTCTTGCATGAGTAGTGAGCCCGGGTCCAACTTGAAAATCAAGTTGAGCCCACTTGGAGAATGACGAGGCAATGGGGTCGCACAAGTACCTGCGACCAGTGACAGCTCGCAAACCCTATCCTACAAATTTCCCATCCAATCGTGTACTCGCGCTTGTTCGCTCTGAACAGCGCGGCTGCGTTATGGAACAGCCCTGGTTCTGCCAAGTAAGGCTAACAACCCCTTAGAAAAGATCAAGGGTCCCTTGGTTTCAAGTTGGACCCGCCTTCACTATGTTAGCCCCTCGCTTTAAAATATCGTTGATCAACCAGCGTTACACCTAATTTGTAGGCTGATTCCAGAAATACGTTAAAATAGCTCGAGCCGAAATTACAATGTACAGATTATTGCGTATGAAAACAGGTCTGCTTACAATTAGGTTCAAAAACACGCCCTAAATCTCTGTAAACCCAACCTTGTGTGTCACACCATGCAAAACCGCACTAAACCATTTTCGCGTCGAGATCCGCGTTACATGAGCGCGCTAATCTGGGAAGAGGTTGCTGGGACATAGGTTTGTGGAACAGGCTCTCAGCCGTTAGATTGAGTCGAAATTTTTCGATCTGACGCTTACCTAGGCATCACGATATCGATGGCCAGGAAGAGCTGTGAAACTAAAGCGATTGCAATTTTGACCGTTCGATCGTCTTCGCGAGTCAACATGTGAACAGTTCGACGGAAGTGCAATCGTTTGATTGGTTTGATGGGCTGGTGGGAGGCTTGTGCAAAACTTTTGTATCGGGAAGGTTGTGGGAGGAATGTCTAGTCTATCTAGAGGACTTCGCCAAATACTATGGGATGTGGGGAGGGGCGATAAGAATGTCTCTAGACGTGGAAGACTTAGTCGAAACTTATGGATTGCCAAAATTTATGGATAGCGGAGCGGAGTGCGTGGGAGGAATGTCTCTAGGTTAGGTGACTTCGCCGAAATTTATGGGTTGCGGTGCGTTGTGCTTGGAAGGAATGTCTCTAGGTATAGGGGACTGTAGCCGAAATTCATGGGTTGCGGGCAAATTTGTCCTCTCTGGCAGCTGGATTTGCAGGCAGGGTACAACCCCCCTATAGCGCTAAGGCATCAACGTACACTTGTAAAAAAATGCTGGAAAATCAGCGTAGGTATAGAAAACTCTGCTGGAAATTTAGCATATTGTTAAAGAAAGAGGTTGAACAATCAGCATAGGTACAAAAAAAAAACTTGAAAGAAGGATTGAATCAGCGTAAAAAGGCTGCAATTTGGGGGCCTGGCCCCAATGTAGATCTAAGCTACAAACGACGACCTAGTGGACCTCCACAAGAGTGCACCCGCACCAACAGTACAGCAGTAGCCTTGTAAGGATCTTGGAGTCTCCAGGTCGTCAGCCCACGACGCGTCTGTGTGTCCTGTGAGCACCGCTGGCTTCCGTCCTCCCAACACAAGCCTCAGTCTTGATGTACTCACCAGATACCACGCCACCCTCTTGGCAGCCGATCAGTGCTCTGGTCGGTGTCCACCAATCACAACAAAGGGAGCAATGATATTGAGAGAGTACACTAGATCTGGTCGAGTGCACGTCATCATGTACATGAGGCACCCCATCAGCTCTTCATATGGACCACTGAGCTCGGCCGGCTCAGCTGAAATCGGTGTAGAGAGCTTGTGGTCCACAGGCAGAAAGGTGGGCTGTGCCGAAGAGAACTGAAGGCCGAACCGCGGGAGCATCTGCTGCACCATATGGGACTGGGAGAGTGTGATCGTGCACGCGGCACGACTACAAGAGATCTCCAAGCCTGGATAGTGACGCAACTCTTCTAGGTCTGTACAGGCGTATAGCCTGAGCAACTCGGCCTTCACTGAGACCAGTGCGAATCTATCAGGGGTAGCAAAGATGAGGTCATCTACGTACACAAGTATGTAGAGCGGAGTCTGACCAGTACGAACAAAGAGCGAGGGGTCAGCAGAAAACGGGAAGAAGTGCGGAGTGTGTCGAGCCACTAACGGGATGCCTAGCGTAGACCGTAGACAGGGCGGCGCAGGCTCCACTAGGTCCTTGATGGGAAGGACCCGGTGAAGCCTAGTGGGCGCCGCAGGTAGATCTGCTCGTGGATGCTGCCCTGCAATAATGCTATCGACAAGTCTGGGGAGTGGAGCTCGTAGTCACGTTATGCGGCTACATGGAGGAGCACCCGAAGCGTAGTCATCTTCGGGGTAGGGGAGAAGGTCTGGAAGAAGTCCACACCCTCTCCCTGACTGAAGCCTCTAGCCACATCGCGCACCTTGAATACAGGCGCGGCTCTTCTAGCGGGCACTTCACCTTATACAGTAGATCCACTTGCCATCGACTATGTTCGCTCCAAGTGGAGGAAATGCTTTGAAGTTTGTGCCCGTGGATCTATAAGATGCCATCTCTACATCCATGGCCTGTGTCCACTGGGCTACCCAAGCACCCTAGATCGCCTCAGGGTAGGAGCGCAAAATAGGGATATCCAGGGCGTATGGGTCACCCTCAGGGGATTCAAGCTTGGCGCAGAGATGAGGTACAGCAGCCGCAAGGAAAGCTAGCTCGTACTACCTATCCTCTAGAACGTCACTGCCAAGGGCACCCCCGATGGACGGAGGACAGACAGGGTCAGAGACTAGAGTAGAGGCGTAGTCAAGACGGTGGATCATGCAAAGTCAGCGACAGTGGCGACTAGGGCGGAGACAGTCTCAGGAGGAGCGGTAGGGTTAGTGACAAGTGACGCAAGCAAGCGGGAGACGACTGGATGAGCAGTGCGAGTAGAGTTATAGAGAGGAGTAGGGGATGGCAGGAGCGACGGCTGGGAAGGAAGGACAGGGAGTGGAGGAGCACGGCAACGAAGGACCATAGGGTGGACACTAGCACGAGGAGAGAAATGACGAGCACCAGTGGGACGACGAACCTAGTGGGGAACGACAGGGGACTCGTAACGAGGGAGAATAGGGGATAGGACAGGGGACGGAGGAGAGTGGGGGGGGGAAATGAGCTGAAGAGGAGTCCGTACGGGGAACAGTGAGCCGTAGACAGGGTCAGGCGGGAGGGAGGCATAGTAGGAGGGACGAGTGGTCGGTCAGGGGAACCGGAGGAAAGGCCAAGGAGACGAGGGACAGACTGCGGCTGCTGCAGCTGCTACTACTGTGGCTGCAGTTGTTGCTGCTGTTGCGGCTGCTGCTGCTACTGCTGCTCCTGACCCATGCCACGACCCCTAGCCCCAACATCACTAATACTCTCCGAGCCAACACCCCAAGGACTAACACCCCCAGAACGAGCACCCCCAGAACCAGCAACCCCAAAACGAGCACCCCCAGAATAGGCACCTCTAGAGGCCACAATCTCCCGCTGTTGTTGCTTCTGCAGTTGTTGCGGCAGTAGCGGGGGAGGCTGCTGAGCTTCCTGGAGCACCGGGGCTGAGGGGAGGGGTGTCGTAGCTATGGCAGGCACACCCCCATCCACGGGGCCTCTTGAGTCAGCAGACTCGCCCACAGGCCCAGCCGAGAGGAGGGTAGTGGCGTGGGAGACACCAGACAAGGTCGAGCAGGTTGGGAGGGGAGTGGCAGCTGGAGGAGGGGCAAGGAAGAGAGGCGAAGAAGGAACAAGAGCGCCATGGTAAGGAAATTGAGTGTAGAAGGAGACAGACTCGTCGAAAGTAACATAACGAGAGTGAAATAAGCGGTGCTGTCCCAAGTGGTAGAACAACCAGTCTGGAGTGTCAAGCGGGAAACCAAGGAAGACACTGGGGGCAGTGTGGGCTGAGAGCTTGTCCATGCAAGGGGTGCGGATGTGAGCAAGGCAGCCCCAAACGTGGAATGCCGACACGTCACCGGGAGACCCAGTCCAGGAGGGTCGGCGAAAACTGTGGCTGCGAGGAGCGATACCACAAGTTAAGCTGCTGAGCCACGTAGCGCATGACGAACGGCCACATAAAATGGTGTGTGCCGGCATAGACTATGGAGGTGCAGGCCACCTTAATGACCAAGCCGATGCGACACTCAGCTATCCCATTCTGCTGCGGGGATTTCAGAAGGGTGAATGTCTATGGAATGCCCTCCGCACGAGAGAATTGACTTGGACAACCGGAGGCGACCTGACATGTTTCGCCGTACCGCTACTATCTTTCTCGACCAATCACATGCGAGTCGAATTTGCCTGGTGCTGTACACTGTTATTGGTTGTGGCCAAAACTACCCCCTCATCTGATTCGCTCTCACTTTAGACCAATCAAATTGCGCCACTCAAATTCAGCTGGGCAAAGCGTTTGGTATGGTGGCTGAGACGTGGCGAGCATGTTGCGGAAACCAACGTGACTGTTCGAATCTGCCACGTATACACTAAGGTTCAGCTTCACACCCTCACGTGAACGGCTTTCATAGTCCCTCAGCACCATGCCTTCGTCGTAGGCAAAGAAGCTTTTACGATGTCTTAGTCCCAACTTCACTCTCACTTCGTCCCAACCTCATCGATAGGGACTTAGTGAAGACAACATGGCGGGGGTCCAACCCCGCCCGGTTTCACATTTTTGGGACGTGGCGGCGAGCAGAGGCGAGTGGCACATCCCAAAATTTCTGAAACCCATTCTGCCCTTTGGAGTGTGGGACACCCGTGGGTAACCTCACCCCAGACTACCCAAAGTTCCACGCAAGACCCCTCGGGGTTACCTGCGGGTAGTGGCGATGCGCACGACACTCGCGAAATGTTCGTCAATTGTCGCGTGGGGTCCGACTAGCCAATAGGGCGCACGCTCGGTTGGAGGTGACTTGCAGGTAACTTCACAGATTGGGCCCGAACCAAGTCGCTAGCCGAGCCTGAGCCCTCAGAGTAGACTTGACCCGAGAAGCGAATTTCGTGTAGAAGCGTGTCATATGATGGACATAACAAGAAAAAACGTCTTTTGACGAAACGTGTATAATGGGGTTTGAAAGTGATGGGTGAGCCTTGACTGGCTGACCAATGAATGCATCATTGGGTTTGTACCCATTGGTCGATTTTTCGACTTATCCAAGTTCGAGCGAACCTCCTGCCTTCGTGTGTACAACCAAAAATTTGTAGGGCGTGCTCGGCGTCTTGGGATTCAAGTACAGAATACTCAGTGCCATCAGCTCTCGACACGTGATGTGAAACAACTTCCTTTAGTGTCTCTTTTGGTATGAAGTTTTGCCTCCATTCGGCTCACTGGATACGACCCAGAGAACAACACCTAGCTGTGACAATGAATCCCAGTCACACATATACTATAGACTCAACGCAAAACCCGTCAAATTTCTTAGTTCGTCCCTCAAGCTTGTCAACATTCTTCCCGCACTAGCATTTTACTTAGACAGAAACACGCCCAGCGCTACGTAGTATGTTTTTCTCAGCTACCTAAACTATTGCAACTGTCTAGTCCTCGGTATCGCCATGTATTTTCCCCCATTCTCGTCCTTGTGTGTGCTTGTTCTGCTTAAAGCTTCGCGACGCGCATTCGGGCTGAAGGGTGCGGGCAACGAGCAGTGGCCATAGTCGAAGCAAGCAAAACACGTCTTCCAGACGGGTATGTCAGACACGTTTTGTGGCGACGTCATCCTGAGCCAGCCTCTTGTTTCTGTTCAGGTTTTCTATTCCTATGAGCATAATCCTTTTCCATCTTCCTCCCGTACTTTCCCTCCTTACAATTCCCCTATGCCTTTCGTGCATCTTCTCGCGGTGCACGTCGGGTGCGTGAGCTTCTCGCGATGCACGTTGGGCGGGACGCACAAGCTACTCGCGATGCATGACAAGCGGGATGTGTGAGCTTCTCGCGGTGCTCGCCGCGCGTCTCTATCAAGCTCAAGTGGCTCCTCGCCGTATTCAGGTATGGTTGTAGCACTTTCTCATTGCCCCCCTTGTGTCCGGATCCTACTCGTCATTCCCCCCCCCCTCCCCCGCCCTCCTTGCGTCCTTCTTGCCGCACTCTGTTTCCCCCCAGCTTTGACTGGCACCTTGTTCCATGCTCTTTACCTTACAGCCTTTGTCTTCGAGTAATTTTGTGCAACTGCCATGGGGTAAGTGGACGTCTGCGTGGAATTGCTTTAAACCCAGACTTGCGTGGGCCTGTGCAAGGGTGGATGTAGGCCGCTCTTTCACACCTGATATTGTGCTTGACAATGTTCATGTGTGCAGCGAACGGCTACCAACCAGATGGCCATGCAGCAGTGGTGCTTGTGTAGGCTGGGAAAGAGGTGCTGGTGGTATGCGTAGGCAAGCTTAGCTAATATGCCAAGTTGGCGTTAGGAGAGGGAATCTGCGCAAAACTCTAGGTAATTACAGCTAAATTGACCACCTTGTTTTGCATGCTTTGTGTTGTGATAAAACTGATTCTAATGGCGATAAGCTAAGCTTTTGTAACAAATATATGTGCGTAATAAAGAGTTTTACAATGCCTCGAAACGAAGTTGCCCTCACTGCTATAGTCAAGTCATAAATACAGGCATGCCCCTTAATGTAGTGGTTGTGCTACTATCGAGGTACGTAGTTAAACAGTTGATATGTTGAGTGTAGAAAATATTTCGTATCGGGGCGCTAGTGACGAGGATTGAGTGTGCTATTGCTTTGCGCATAAGGGTCATCATGTTCTCGCGCAAGTGTACTCCTTAACCACAAACGCCTTCACAGTTTGACGGGGATAAGAATCTTAGAACTGAATAATGAAATTGAGCAGAGATTCTGGGTACAAGGATATATATCTAAGGGTTGTACTCTCTAAGAGATGACCCTATACAGTCTATACAAACATTAGAGATACAAATGTTTGACACACCCCCTAGACTGCATAGGGGCAGTTCTTGAACAAGCAGCTCAGGGCAGCACTACTAGTCCAGCCACTGAGACAAGGGTCTAAAGACTAGTCAAAAGGAGTACAGGCAAGGCAAGAACAAGACCAGGGCGGCACTACTGGTCCAGCCACTTGGAGAGGACACAAGTCCAGTCTGAGTACACATATAAAGGATAGTACAAAGTCAAGGCCCTAGCAACTGAGAGGCTACACGAACTAGACCGAGCTGTACACAACGCCGCTGATGATCTTTAGGCGCTTGCGCCTTTGTAAAGATATCAGCTGTATTGGCACCTGAGGCCAAGTGTACTACGCGAGCCTGGCGGCGCTGCTGTAGCTCGCGCAGGACGAAGTACCGCAGCTGGGAAGACCTGAGGTTCTCGGCATCGTCTGCCCAAGAAACGTCTGAGTGTCTTGTAAGGACCATTGGGCTGCGTCCTCCTAGCACTAACCCCATGCCCGATGTACTTGCGAGATAACGCAAAACCCTCTTAGCGGCAGACCAGTCAAGGCGGTGGGTAGAGGCAAAGTCAGCGACCGCAGCGGCAAGAGTACGAAGACACGAGACTGGAACGGACGGGTCGGTAACGAGAGAGGCAAGGACCCGAGGAACAAGAGGACGAGTGGCACGAAGGTAGTAAGACAGAGGAGGAGGCGCAACGGTAACAGAGGACAGAGAAGGCGACGGTAGAAGGGAAGGATGAGACACGTGGGAATGGAGCAACATAGGGTTAGAGCGCGTGACAGGGGAGACAGGACGAGCGCGGGAGGGACGGCGGGACCAGACATGAGACGGAGGCATCGGGTCAGGAGACAGAAGAGGGGACACGAGGGGGGAGCGAGGGGGAAGACGAGCCGGGGACGAGCCTGGCGTAGGGAACACAGGGCCGTAGACAGGAAGAGGAGGAGACGGCAGGAGAGGAACAAACGCAGGGTCAGGGGACGAAAGGCCGAGCATGCGAAGGGCTGACACCGGCGGGGACTGCTGCTGCGGCGGCACAACACCGACACCGGGACCGCAAGCTGCTCCTCGGCTACCTCCAGGACACTCCACGCCGGCACCCCCAGAAGGAACACCCCCAGAGCCCGAAACCCCTCAAGCACCGGTACCACCCCCAGGGCCACCGGGACAGGTCATGACAGGAACCCCATGACTAGCACCCACCCCAACGCGAGCACCCCCTGAGTCGACGAACTGCTGCTGCGACGGCGGCGGCGGCAATGACAAGTGTGGCGGCGGCGGCGGAGACGACGGCTGCGACAGCAAAGGCGATGGCGGCTGTAGAGGCTGCGGAGGAGGAGACACCTGGGGAGGGGCAGACGGCGAGGACTGCACCGCAGGACCTCCAGAGTCAGAAGACTCCTCGACCGGGACAACCCACGGAAGAGGGGTGACGTGGGACACACCAGAGGGAGCAGGACGGGGAGGGGGAGGGGGGGGGGTAGGGACCACCGGGGAAAGAGTGACCAGGAACAGGGGTGGAGTAACAGGGGGACCGTGGTGGGGGAAGCGACGTTAGAAGGAGACGGACTAGTCAAAGGTGACGTCGCGAGAGTGAAAGAGCCGGTGAGACGGCGGGTGGTAGAAGTGCCAGTCGGACGCGTCAAGGGGGAAACCAAGGAAGACATAGTGAGCTTGTCCGTGCCAGAGGCACGTACATGAGCGAGGCAGCCCCATACGTGGAACGCAGACGCGTCACCAGGAGACCCGGTCCAAAGAAGGGTCGGCAAAACCTGCTGCTGCTGGGGGTGCGGCCACATGTTAAGCTAGTGAGCAGCGTAGCGCACGGTGAACGGCCACAGAATATGGGGTGCACCGACATGGATCATGGAGGTGCGAGCCACCTCCATGACCAAACTGATGCGTTGCTCAGCGACCCCATTCTGCTGTGGGGAGTCCGGCAGGGTGAACGTCTGGGTGATGCCCTCCATACGACAGAAGCGACCAAGGACACCTGAGGCAAACTCGCCACCACGGTCTGAGTGAAGACGCAAGACAGGGAGACCTCGGTGGACACGCGCAGAGATAAGCCAGAAGATGAGAGCGTTAGGCACGTTGGCCTTTTGCTCCAGGGGAAAGACTGTGGTGTAGCGAGTGAAGTTGTCGACAAGCACGAGGAAGTAGCGCTCTCGACGTGGCCCATGGACGGGGGCGGGGCCCCTGACGTCCATGTGCAGGGTCTGCAGTGACGCGGCGGTGGGGGGAAACGAGGAGGAGTGAGGGGCACGGCGAAGCCGACCCTCGGCTCAAGGCGTGCACAGTGGGGCGGGGGAGGAGGGAAAAGCAGGAAACGAACCGGGGAGACCAAGGACGAGACCGTGCTAGGACATGTGACGCAGACGCGGGAGCGCAGGGTGACCTAGGGGGTGGAGCCACAGGAGAGTCGGGTGAGTGAGGGACCGATAGGAGCAGGCAGCAGCAACCTGGGAAGACGCAGCCACCTGAGGGGGCGCCCCAGCCGGGGGGGGTCACGGTGTCCAGGGTGAACAGGCCGGACACCGGGTCCAGGGGGAACGTGGAAAGGGGGCACCAATGGCGGCCTCGGTACAGACAGCATACCGCTCGTGACCAGGGAACGTAGTGGTGACGCCAAGGTCCTGGAGGCAGCCGACACCAACTAGGTTCCTGGAGAACGAGGGGATATGCAGACCTGTGAGAGAGCCTGAAGGAACTGCCGGACAAAGAAGGGTGGTGGAACTGCGAGCGACTACAGGACCACCGGAGGGGTCAGCAAGAGAAACGGCAGCAGGAACTGGAAGCGGCGTCAGCGTAGTGCAGTCGCGGAAGAAACACCGGGAAGCGCCAGAGTCCAAGGTGAAGGAAAGCGCAGCAGTGGCGTCTGGCGACGGGGCGACGGCGGAAGCACCAAGGCTAAACAAAGCAGGAGCTCCTACGCCTGACGTAGCAGGGGAGGCTAAGCTAGGCACACCTACACTAAGTGACAAGGAGTAATAAGAGGGTAGCACACTAGAGTCATCAACATGCACCACATGCAGGGCAGCAACAATGGCATCCATGTCCATGTCAAAAATCTGAACTCTACGACTAAGCGAACTGTGCCAGTCTGGGAGGTTGGGCGACAGCCGAAGCGCTGACGAAACAGGTCGTCCAAGCGACGAAAACAGCGGGCAGTGGTGTGACCGATCTTACCGCAAACGAAGCCGTGGCGAGGACCAGTCTGGAGTTGGTACTAACAGCGCACGCCTCCCGAACCGCCACCTGGTACACCGCCACGCGCACGACCACCACCAGCGCCAGGCCACCCGGGCGGGAGGCCACTCGCCGGCCTCGTCTGCTGCGGCTGCTGTGGCTGGTGCGGGGGCTACGGCTGCTGCGGCTACTGTGGTTGCTGCTGCTGCTGCGGCTGCTGTGGCTGCTGCTGCTGCTGCGGCTGATGGGTCGGCTGCTCAGCTGAACCTGGCAGGGTCCCCTCGTCCGCTCCACCACCAGGCGACCCGACTCCACCACCACCTCCACCTGCACCCCCACCCCCTCCGCCTCGCCCGGACATGGGGCGGCGACCCTTCCCCGGACGGAACTGCGCTGCAGTGACGGTCTCAGCCACAGCTGCAGAACCATCGGAGAAGGTGCACTGAGCGGGGGCACAACCCTGAAAGATAGGGACCGGCGCAGTACCGCTCGCCTGGGCGATAGAGCGGTGGCGGGTCTCGATAACAGTCAGGGTGTCTACAAAGTCTGTGAGGGTGAGGTCACCGGGGTGAATGCTAAGGAAGCGGTCACGAGCAGCGGCAAGGCGGTCAGGGAGGTGGGTGGCAAGAAGGTAGAGGGTAGAGGTAAGGGGCGGCTGATGGGCTCTAAGCTGTGCGTCAGTGCAGGCAGCGCGCCAGGTCTCATCTATCGTGCGCAGGTGGGCAGCAAGGTCAGCAACAGTGGGGAACGACGCTAGGTCAGGGAAGAGGAGAGGGAGGATCAGGCGACCCACCGAGGCAGCAGGCGGGGTGGAATAGCGCTGGATAACAGCATCTACGAAAGCCTGGGCGGTGGTGATAGACCAAAAGCGAGGGCGCTCAGATAGGGGGAGGGCATTGCTAATGGCAAGCTGTGCGACAGCGTCACGGGAAAGCCAGACAAAGCGAGCAAGGGCAGCGGCCGCAGCAGACTCACGCTTAGCAGGTGTGGGGTCAGCTGGCAGCACAACAGGGGGGTCTGGGCATAGAAGCGTACCGTCAAGGTGTACCGAAAGCGAGTGGCCATCCTGCCGCTGGCCAGTGAGGTGGCGGCGGAGGTCGGCTAGCCAGGCCTCAAACTCTAGAGGCTGGCCTTCAGCGTCGAAGCCTAGCTCCCCCGCCATCAGGAACAGCGCAGGGCAGCGCCATGCGAGTTAGTGGAGTGCAGGGCAGCGCAGTGCGATGCAGTGCGGGACAGTGCGGGGGGCAGTGCGGTGCAGTGCGGTGCAGTGCGGTACAGTGCAGTTCAGTGCGATGCAATGCAGTGCAGTGCAGGGCAGCGCGGTGCAGTGCGGTGCAGGGGGATGCAGAACTGTACGAGGGAGGGTGCAGGGCTGTAGCGGGCACGAAGAGCGGGCCGCACACAGATCGGCGGCAGGCTGGCGGGAAGGTGAGCACGGGGCCGGAGGTCGACGGGCAGGGCGCGCGCAAGGGTTGGCAGGACGGGAGCGGGGGCCAGTAGGGCGGGCGCGGGGCCGGCTAGGACGGGCGCGGGGGCCAGGAAGGACGGGCGCGGGGTCGGCTAGGACGGGCCTAGGGCGGGCGCTGGGGCTGGTAATACGGGCGCGGGGCCGGCTAGGACGGGCGCAAGGGCCAGCTAGGACGGGCGCCGCGCCGGCTAGGACGGGCGCGGGGGCTGGTAGGACGGGCGCGGGGGCCAGCTAGGATGGGCGCGGGGCCGGCTAGGACGGGCGCGGGGGCCGTTAGGACGGGCGGGGGGGGGCCGGTAGGACGGGCGCGGGGGCCAGCTAGGACGGGCGCGGGGCCGATAGGACGGGCGCGGGGGCCGGTAGGACGGGCGCAGGGGCCAGCTAGGACGGGCGCGGGGCCGGCCAGGACGGGCGCGGGGGCTGGTAGGACAGGCGCGGGGGCCAGCTAGGACGGCGCTGGGCCGGCTAGGACGGGCGCGGGGGCCCTTAGGATGGCGCGGGGGCCGGTAGGGCGGGCGCGGGGGCCAGCTAGGGCGGGCGCGGTGGCCAGCTAGGACGGGCGCGGGGCCGAGAGGACGGGCGCGGGGGCCGGCTAGGACGGGCACGGGGGGCCAGTAGGACGGGCGCGCGGGCGCAGCTAGGACGGGCGCACGGGCGCAGCTAGGACGGGCGCGCGGTCGCAGCTAGGACGGGCGGCTAGGGCGCGGCTAGGGCGGTTGACTGAGACGGGCACGAGGGTGGCTAGGTCCTAGAGCGGAAGCGTGGGCGGGCAGCGGGACCTACCTACTGCTGATACCATCTTAGAACTGAATAATGAAATTGAGTAGAGAACTTGGGTACAAGGATATATATCTAAGGGTTGTACTCTCTAAGAGGTGACCCTATACAGTCTATGCAAACATTAGAGATACAAATGTTTGACAAAGAATCCCTCAAAAGGTTTACGTCACGTTCCCCCCGACACACCTGAAGGTGACAAGTTGGTATCGCGAGGGTGACATCACGAGGGAATCCCGAGGGTTACCTAAAAAGGCATTCTGGCAGGTTTTCCCGAGGTGACCGAGTCGGAAGCCCCAGGGTTACCCCTAGGCGCGAAACCCCAAGGTCACTTGTGTTAGGCTTGGGGGTAACATTTTGCCACCCTAGTTTTTGGGATGCAGGCTGGCTGGCGGCAAAATGGGGGAAGCACGACGGCAGGGCAGTAGCCTATGATGAGAGCTTAGGCTAGGGCGGATGCTAGAGCGACAGCCTACAGCCTAACTAGGCCTAAAGAGGTAAGCTAGGGTGGGAGGGGAGTGGGTAGCGCCTAGGGCGGAAGCGTGACGGCTAGGAGCGAGACCTAGCCCTATACAGGTCATATGCCTTGTAGGCTTATGCCTTTGATGCAACGTAGTACTCTATAAGTAATTTATCCTTATAAACCGCTCCTTGTAAGCACCGTACACCCGTGTCATGTCAACAGTTGTCACCACGGTCAATTCATGGAACACAAAGTCAACGAATCAGCACGTTGGTGTGATTTGAGAACGACGAGTTTCAATGGTGGGCGAACAGAAACTTCTGCACCTAACCTGTGACATCTTCACTAAGAATAACTTCACACTGTGTACTATTTACCCTTTGATCTAGGGCTACCCGTGGTTGACTCTAGCAAAAAATGAAATAACGTTAGCACTTTCCTGGCTACAACATTATGGGCCTCTGCGAAATCTCACGGGGTTCGACGACAATCACAGCATACATGTTTCGGTGCGAGGGGCGTGCTCTTCGATCCCGCTCTACTCTGCCTGTAGAACTAGACACAACCATTTGGGGTTACCTTCACCCCAAGTCTCGAGCCGTGCTCAGCGTGTTTGACTCGAAAGTTTCCAGGTTGTGAAAATGTCGCAGTCTAAGTGTAGTTTGTGTCAGATTCGCCAACTGATGCACGGTGCTAGATCCACATCATTGGGAGGAAATTCGGTGGACCATTAGCCCAGCCAGCTATGGGCCTCCACGTCTGGCGCACAAAATCCTTTCAAAATATCTCTACAGTAGTACATCTTTGTTGTCACCCGATTGTAGTCGGGGGCGTGTTGTTTCCAGTTGCGCAACACAGCCAAGTTGCACATCTAAGTCTGGTTATAATCTTCGCCAATTTTCGCTGCACCTCAACCAATTGAAATTTAGATTGGAAAGCAAACATAAATGTCTCGTCCTTGTTCGTGCTAGAGCGCGATGAATTTTGTGAGAACATATGAACCCTCAAAAGACACGCGTGCGACCAGGTGCGCGACACATGATCGCAGCATACGCCAACACCGCCGACCATGAACAGTTCATTTAAAAAAAAAAAAAAAAAAAAATGTCAACTGTATAGTCTCGTCTACCCGTAGCGTCCCGCCATTATTTTATGTAAGGGAAATGTGTCGGGTCGCGCCGTGGGTCTCAGGGGAATATGAGTCAAACGAGAATGTTCACTAGAGAGCATGGAACAAGGGAGATTTGTGCCTACGTGTTATACCCTGTATTAAAAAAAATCCTAGGTAGGTGATGGTTTGTATATATATTCCTTATATATATATATATATGAACGCTAACATCCCGTTGCTGTCCATTTACGTTTTATTGTTTGCTTTGTTAAGAGAAGTTGAAGCCTAGAAGAAGCTAGGCATAGGAGAATGTCGAGAGGTTTAGCTAGGGGGGAAGAGTTACGAGAGAAAAGAGAGCCAACTAGGAAGATAAAGAGATACAAGAAGGGGGGGGTTGTCCCCTCTACAGTAGGATCCAACAATGTAGCACACCTACCAAGCCTAAACAAATATATATATATATAATATAATATATACAATTTGACACACCCCCTAGGCTTGGTAGTCGAAAGCTCACCCAACAAGCAACACCCCCAAACCCTTGCACCCCCATGCCCTTCAGCAGCTGTGGCGTCTACCCCTCGTACGAAGCGGTGACACCCCCAGCAGGTGGCAGCAAAGGCGCCAGCGGCAGCTTCAATGACGACGACAGCGGCGGCGGCGGAGCAGGTGGTGGCGGATCCATCTGCACCTGCATCGGCAGCGGCGGCTTGAACGACGGCGGTGGCGACTGCTAAGCTCGCGGCACCCGACGGTGTGGCACGACCCGGCGACGACCGAGAAGAGAATCATCCGCTACAGCTAGAATGAGGGGTGGCGCGGGGGAGGGGGGCCGTGGCTTCAGCAAGGCGCCTTGGCTGGCACGTTGGCTGTCATGCGGGTGCACGGCTGGCACCTAAAACATTGCACGGCCTGCTGCCGCCCGTGCGGTGACGCGTCGACGACGCCATGGCAGGGCGACGACGCCACCACGGCGTGGCGTCAATGACACGGCAGCACGTTGACGCTGCCATGGCAGCAAGACGACGACGCCACGGCAGCGCGCCGAGGCTGCCACGGCAGCACGACGAAGCCGCCATGGCAGCACGACATGGCTGTCACGGCGGTGCGGAAGTGACTGGAGGGAGGAGAGTACGTTGCGGAAGCGTGAGGAGAAGGCCCGAGCGGAAGGGCCTGCTCTGATACCATGTTAAGAGAAGTTGAAGCCTAGAAGAAGCTAGGCATAGGAGAATGTCGAGATGTTTAGCTGGGGGGGAAGAGTTACAAGAGAAAAGAGAGCCAACTAGGAAGAGAAAGAGATACAAGAAGGGGGGGTTGTCCCCTCTACAGTAGGATCCAGCAATGTAGCACACCTACCAAGCCTAAACAAATATATATATATATATATAATTCGACATGCTTTCCCTATGCACCTTATGGTTGTTGCTTTGTACATGTGCTTACACTCATAATTGATTTTGAGATGCTTACCGTGGTATGTCTTATTGTTTGCTTGGAATTCCGTTTGCTAATTATTGGGCTTCCACTCAACTCATTCTAATTACTAGGCATGTGGGCTACACCCAAAGCTCGTATCCTAACAGTTTGATCGTCCATTGAGTATTATTATTAGGGCAGAATTCGCCCTTACTATTTATGTACCTAGATAGTTCTAAGAGGTTTTCTACAACCAAGGAAGCGGATTTTGCCCTTTCTTCGTTTACGACGGTTTGGGGTATCGCATCGTGGTTGAAAGTGGTACTTGCTCTTCAGCCTTTTGGACCATGACAAACCAGCGGTTCTCGCGCTATTTCTGTGCTTTGCGAAAGCCAATTGCGTTCCGCTTGTGCGGAGCTTCCTCTGAAGCTTCGTGGTCTATTTACATGAGCTATACATTTGGCTCACGCTGATACCCCGATTCTGTGATTACCCTCATTTTGGGTTCGACTCTGTACTATTAGGGTACCGTTTTTAGAAAGAGAGGAAAAAAAAAAAAAAACAAACAAAAACAAAACAAAAAACAACAAAAAAAAAAAACAAGAGTCGACTAACTCGTCTTAGGGTTGCGAAGCTATCTTTGCCTGTTTTGCAATTTTACGCATGTTATAAAGGTTTAGAGTTCCATTTATATTACCATTTGATGTGATATAAAGGTTTAGAGTTCTGCATGAAGTGTTACTATACTTGTTTGTATACATCCCTGCTTCTTATCACTGTACATCTGATGTTTTAACAATAGAAGTATCTTTTATCCACGTTTGACAGAGTCAGCTAGAAAATCGAGTGCTCCTACAAAGCAGCCAAGTATGGATCCCGAATCTTCTATCACTCTAACCGTTGTGCTATCCTGAGACGCTGTTAGGTGAATCGGTTTTAAAGATGTTTTTGATTTGTGCGACGAATCAAATGCTCCTAGGGTTTTCTTCTCCTTTTTCTCGCTTCGTCTTTACCCTCGCTTCTCGCGTTGTTGTTTCAGCCACGCCACCTCGCCACCTAGTCTCCTACCCAAGGCAAGTCGTTCCATGGGTTCCTTTATCTCTTTTAGAATTCGTTTTTCCGTCTCTTCTAATAAGGAGTTTCAATCTCGAGATTGACGAGGGGATGGCGACGGGATTGACAGGGGGAATGGCGACGGGATTGACGGGGAAAATATCGACGGGATTGATGGGGGGATGGCAACGGGATTGACAGGGGGGATGGCGACAAGATTGACGGGGGAGATGGCCACGGGATTGACGGAGGAAATAGCGACGGGAATTACGAGGGGAATGGCGACGAGATTGACGGGGGAAAGGCAACGGCATTGGCGACGGGATTGGCGACAGAATTGACGGGGGATTGGTGACGGCGGCAATGACGGCGGGATTGACGTGGGGGGGGGGGGGAGGAGGGGGGCGACGGAATTGATGAGGGGATTGGCGGGGACTCTCTCTCGCTCTCGCACTACCTCTTTCTCTTTGCCCCTCTCTCTCTCTCTCTCTCTCTCTCTCTCTCTCTCTCTCTCTCTCTCTCTCTCTCTCTCTCTCTCTCTCTCTCTCTCTCTCTCTCAAGCAGTCCTGCTCATTGATGAAACCTGGGTACATGCTACACACCCGCAGAGTGAACCTAGGAACAAGAACTACTTCTACCACATCCCAGCTCCGCAGCCCCGACATTCGAGCCCTTCTCTACGACGCTTCCAGGTCCAAAGTGTCGTATACGTCCCCGAGATAAGGGGCCCAAGGGTCTGCCCTTGGTTGGGGAAAAGCCGCATCAAGAGCCACCCCACTGCGGGTGATGAGGGTGTCCGCCTGCAGCCGCTGTAGGAGCACCGCCCACCGCTGCCGAAACAGGGATAGCAGCTTCTTTGCCGGGGTAGTCAAGGGGCTGGCTCGGAACCGCATCATCGCTGCATGTTCGGCTAGCAGCTTGAGGAATTGTGCGGTGGACGGAGCCAGTGCCCCGTAGGTTTCCACCGCCAGAGCATAGAAGCCCACCCAGGTCGGCCGGTCCTCATATTCCCTCTCCTTTGCTCGAGCCGCTTCCCTTGCCGCCCACCCCGGGAGTCCACCGGCGTCAAGGTCCCGGCGCTGGAGCACCGGGTCGGTGACTCTGACGTCCGTCACCCATGTTGCCCCACTCTCATAGTCGCGTACCGCCAGATCCGCCCTTTTCCGGTTGGTTAGTGTCGTGAACTGGGTGGTCTCGTGGTACACACTGAACTTGGCCTCGCGCGCCATACGGAGCGTCTCATACACGAGGGAGTTGTGTAGGTTTTTAGGGAAACCGCCCTCATTGCAGCGAAGGATGTGGTTCGGGAGGCTCGGGTCCATGATCACCACCCGCCGGCAAGAACAACCGCCCGGGACAGAGTGGGGCAGGCCAAGGCGGAAGGCCAAGGCCGTGCCGAACTGGGCTGATGATAGGCTGAGGTCGGGTCGGGAGGGGATAGCCAGCAGCCAGTCGCCCGCCCCCGTGCCCCGTAAGCTAGTTAGTCGGGTGCCGTGGGCGTTCTCCAGTCCCGGGCGGTCCAGCAGTGTGTCTGCGAATAGTTCTTCAGCACGCTGGGTGTTTATGTCGAGACTGAGTTGGTGTTGGAGGGGGCCTTTTGTAGGAGCACTTCTGGCTTCGGCCAGAGTCAGCCTTGCCGCCACCGGTAGGCGGGTCTCCATGTCCCGGGCTGTAGAGTGAAGTGGCAGGTCCCCGTCCCCTCCCTGTCCCAGTAGTTGTTGTGCCTCGTGGAGGAGTCCGTCCGGTAGATGCATCGCCGCAAGGAGGCGTGCCGCTGCCAGTGTGGAGGCCAGGTATGCGGCAGGGGCTTCTGAGATGGGGTTGGTGATGCCGATGCCTCCGAGGACCACCGGTAGTGTTGACTGGCGCCAGGTGAGGCTCCACTCCAGCTCGGCTCACGGTGGCTGTATGTTGGCTGCAGCCATGGCCGTCCGCACCAGGTCCTCACTCCAACCCCTCCAGTCCTCCAAGGGCAGCAGGTCGGCCGGGGTGGAGCGCAGGAGGAAAGAGGCCCGTCTTGACACGCATTGGGAGAGGAGGAGGAGAGAATGCTGGGGGTGGAGCTCCGCTAGCTGTGGTAGGGGGCCCGCCGCCTTGGCGAGTTCCTCCCGTAGGTAATCTCTGCAGAATCCCGGCTCTCCCACCGGGCTACCGAGAACCCGGAGGCCGCCCTCTGCTCGTGCCACTCCTGGAGGGAGTTGATTGTGGCTTTCCGTGGTTGGGGACCAGCCTGCTGATTTCTCAGGGGAGCATTGCAGGCCACATTCCTGTAGACCTGTTTGTAGGAGCTGAAAGGCTCGGGCTGCTGCCGCCGGTGGGCCGATGACTGTGATGTCATCCGCATATGCCAAGACGGCCACCTCCGGGCATCGATTTGCCACTTCCGTCAGGACGGGTTGGATGGCCGCGGCGAAGAGGAGGGGGCCCAGGGGGTCGCCTTGGCGGACCCCCCTGCTGTTGATGATCGAGTCGCTGGGGAAGGCGGCATCCAGGAGGAGGGGTGCCGGTGTGCCGTAGAGGGTGAGTGCGAGTGGCAGGAGGGGCGCAAGCGGGCTCCACTGCAGGGCTCTGAGAAAGCAGTGGCGGTGTACGCTGTTGAAAGCGTTGGTGATGTCCAGCTGAAGGATTGTGTGCGTGGGGAAGGCTTGAAGCAGTGCGCGGGTGACGTGAATTATACACTCGGCTCCCCCTGAGACCGCCACTCCAAACTGGTAAGGGAGGACGAACGAGCGTACTGCCATTGCCAGTTCTTGTAGCGCCGCCTTTGCAACTACGCGCAGGAAGGCTTCTCCAATAGCAATCGGCCGGACTCCACCCGTTGGTTTGCGTAGTGCTATTAGCTTGCTAGGTAGCAGGAGGTGGCGTATGTCTGATGCCACCTTGCCTCCGATTACCAAGTTAACGGAGTGGAGTAGGAGGTACAGGACCTGGGAGTTGGAGAGTGCCGGGTATCGCAGGTGTTCAAAGCACATGCCCGAGGGCCCACCCCCGATGCCCCGCTGGCATTTTCCTAGCATTTTTCGAAATGCTGCGTGGCTGATTTCGAGTGTATTGTCGATCGCCTCTCGCCAGTGTGCTGGGGTGTTGCTCGCTGCCTGTGGGTGTTTTTCGCGCAAGCTCGCGAGCGTTGCAGCTGTTGGTGGCGAAGTTGGTAGTGGTTGTAACGCCGCGAGTGCCTTGCACAAATTCGCTCTCCGAACCAGCCCCTCGGCACGAGCACAATGTCCCGCAGCGTCCTGTGGGTGGCGGGCAGATGGGGTAATAGCCGTGTTGTCCCTGCTGCCTGCGTACAGCTCTTGCCACTTCCCTTCGCGGAACCACTGTAGTTGGCGCTCGATAGACTCCCACCGGTTTTCCGAAGCTGGGCCGGGCCTAAGTGTTAGGCGGGGTAGGAATATCAGCACGATCCAGCCCCCCGGGCATTCGGGGCGTGCTTTGATGCGCTGGAGGGGAACCAGCATGCAGTCCGTGAAAATCTCCAGAATTTTGGGGGGCAGATACCTTGCTAGGTAGGGCTGCCTTGAGTCCTGCAGAGGACCCAAATCCCAGCCAATGGCTGCTTGCCACAAATTTTCGTCGGCGGCCAGGGATTCTGGCGAACGGAGTACTTGCTGCTGCGGTTGACTGGGGCTGCGATTGGCTGGCGGGGCACTCACGTCTTGTCCCTCCGCGCCTCGGCGGTCCCTGCTCCTCCCCCCCCTCCGATTTGCGTTCTCCTCCGATGCTCCCTCTGAAATTCCCTCTGCGCCTGGTTCCTCGGATTCCCCAGGTACATATGCATCCCCTCCCTCCCACTCCGATTCATCGCCCATTGATAGCTCCACGTGCAGTTCAGGCCTTCCGTGCCTGGCTCTCCAATCACCTGTGCGCGGGATTGGGCGTCTCCGCGTAGACCTCCTCGCCCCTATATTCCCCCCCTTTCCCCTTCGTCGTCGTAGGCGCCTGCCTGCTCGTCCCCCTCGGCGCACGGAAGTGTTCCCCTCGCCAACGGTCCTGAGCCCCCCAGCGCCCGTCTGTACGTCCGCTCGCGAGTTGCTGGTCGTCGCGGCGTACTCTGGGGCTGCTTGGACCAGCGGCCATGGGGCAGCGCCTTCGAACGTCCTGAGCCCGTCATAGCCATTAGCGTCGCGGCTCCCAAGGTCGCCCCTGCAGGCCCTGGTCCCGTCCCCTTCCCTTGCAACGCTTCCTCCCCGGGCTGCTTGTCGCGATGGAGCTGGCGATGGAGCTGCTCCTGTCTGCTCAGCGGCAGGACGAATACTGGGGGGCAACTGCCGCGGCTGGCGATGCGTATCCGGGGGGGCCCTTGGCGCGGAGCGGGGGGACAACGCTTCCCCGCCCGTCCGTTGTGCCCCCGTTTCGCCAGCCGCGTTTTGGCGAGCCTCCCCCTCCCTTCGTAATGCGCTCTCCCGCGCGTGGTCTTCGTGTACGTCGGGGTGCACCTGTGGGGGTCCAACGGCTGCGGGTGATACGGGGTGGGCCGCGGTATGGCTCTGCGGCGCGTCTGGCTGCTCTCGCCAGTTGCTTCGGGTGGCTGGCCTTGGTGCTGGAGCTTCTGCACCAGGCATTGGAGCGTCGGCCCGCAGTGGCTCGTGATCCGGTGTTATCTCGTCGGCAGAGGGCTCGGGCGCAGGAGGCAGTGGCGCAGCTGCTCTGGGGGCTGGTCTATCTTCCCCAGCCGCCCGGTCTAGCTGTTGATGAAGCTGGCGCGGCGCCAGTGGCCGTGCGCGCACTTGCGCAAGCTGTAGAGGCGGAGACCGCCCTAGGGCTCGTAGCTGGCTCCGCGTCTGTACTCCGCTCCATGCGGGGCGCGTTGCTGCAAGCCCTTGCGCCGGAGTGAGCGTCGGCGCTGGCGTTGTCGGGGTGGTATGCATAGTGGTGATGTGCTCACCATGCACCTCTGTTTAGGACCCTTTGTTGACACTGTCTAGCCGCACATGTGGATATGCGTTCCTGTAATTGTACCTACTGTAGTGAGATCTGCAAATGTCCGCTTCACCCCCGACACGCGGCCGGAGGCCGCGTGGCGAGCGCCGGCGGCCGAAGGCCGCCTGCGCGAGCCAGCCGCCAACAACCAGAGCACTTGAAGGCTTCTCGTAAAATAATGAGGAATGGAACTAAGAGAGGGGAATTTATAGCTCTCTCTCTCTCTCTCTCTCTCTCTCTCTCTCTCTCTCTCTCTCGCTCTCTCCCCTTCTCTCTCTTCCCCCTCTCCCTCTCTCTCTCTCTCTCTCTCTCTCACTACCTCTCGCTCTCTCTGTCTCTCTGTCTCTCTCTCACTCTCTCTCTCTCTCTCTCTCTCTCTCTCTCTCTCTCTCTCTTGCTCTCTCTCTCTTTTTCTCTCTTTCCCTCTGTCTCTCTCTCTCCCCATTTTCTCTCTCTTCCCATTTTCCCTCTGCCCCTCTCTCTCTCTCTCTTTCTCTTGATACATCGTTCATTTCTTCAATCTTCATTTCCATTTCCCATGCGCTACCTTAAAACGTGTGTCCGTGTTCTTTTTTTTTCTTATTCTCGCATTCTCCCACTCCTTTCACGCATTAGCCCACTCACTCATTCTCTGGTTTCTTTGTTCTCTCATTCTCTCATTCACTCTCTCATCCTCGTATTCTCGCACTTAGTTGCACCATGGGCGTATGGGACCTTGTATACGCTACGCATACGCTTGGATTGGGACCTTGTATACGCTACGCATACGCTAGGCCAGGCAGGCAAGAAAAAAACGGGCAGGGCAAAAACACCGTGGAACGGGGGGGGGGGGGGGGGGGGGGGGGGATGTGCAGCAAACGGTTCCATTGCAACAACAACCAGGAAAAATAGACTTAGGCATAATAAACAAGCATCGTGCCAAGGCTTCGAAGGCGTCAGGCAGACTCAGGGGCGTCGCGATGGCTTAACCTTATAATCTAAGGGATTTCAAGCTTACTAAGTTCGGAATGACCTAAAGGCCGTGGTGAATGGGGCTAGTAAAGGTAAGCTACGCTACGCGCACTAAACTAGGTTTAGCGCACATAGCTGTGAGAGAGGAAGAGAGCAGTTTGGAGGGGTGGTTGGGTTGGGTAGAGACATTAGGGTGGAGTGCAGTGGAGGGGGGCGAAATGGTTAGAAGTTGGGGTTGCTGCAAAATTTGGTGTGTCGCAAGTTCGCAACACTCTGATTGGTTTCGCCTACTCGCGAGTCGACGAGCAAAAAACCCCCGATTCTTTGTCGGGCTGCCCTTGAAATTTCGGCCGAGCGTATGGCGTATAAACGCATGTATAGCGTATAGCGTATATACGCTGTACACTCCCCAAATTTTGCGTATAGTGCAACTAAGTTCTGGCATGCAATCATTCTCTCGTTATCTGGTTTTCGGATTCTCTCATTGTCTCTTTCTCCCATTGTTCCCTCCCTCCCTCATTCTCTCATTCTCTAGTTTTTTTATTCTCTTATTGTCTCAATCCTCCCATTGAACACTCTTTCATATTCTCATTCTCTGGTTTTCTGATTCTTTCATTGTCTCATTCTCCCGTACATTATTCTCTCATTCTCTAATTTTCTTATGCTCTCAATTTCTCATTCTTGTATTCTCCCACTCCTCCTTTCACAAATCAGCCCACTCACTCATTCTCTGGTTTCTTTATGCTCTCATTCTCCCATTCACTCCCACATTCTCTCGTTCTCTGGTTTTCTGATTCCCTCATTGTCTCATTCTCCCATTGTTCCCTCCCTCCCTTATTCTCTCATTTTCTCCTTTTCCGATTCTCTGATTGTCTCATTCTCCTATTGACCACTCTCTCATTCTCTGATTCTCTGGTTTTATGATTCCTTCATTGTCTCAATTCTCTTACTTACCATTCTCTCAATCTCTGATTTATGATTCTCTCATTGTCTCATTCTCCCATTAACCACGCACTCATTCTCGCATTCTCTCATTCTCCAGTTTTCTCAAACCCCCCCCCCCCCCAACCCCTCTCTCCCTCTCAACCTCTCTCGTCCCATTTTCTTACCTCCATCTGATATGTTGTTCATTTCTTCAATCCCCGTTTCCATTTCTCGTTTTCTACCATGTCTTCTTTTCTCAAACTTGTGTTCTTCTCATTCTCTCTCTCTCTCTCTCTCTCTCTCTCTCTCTCTCTCTCTCTCTCTCTCTCTCTCTCTCTCTCTCTTATGTGTTGGTGCATCAGGTTTGCTTCTGGAAGAGATCTCTGATTTCCGACTGTGGTTTTTATCTACAATAGACTGTTGAATAAGATGTTTTAAATGTTTTCTGCTTGTTGTGACGTTTCTTTCTCCTGATGCATCTTAGAGTCCATGTGTTATGTCGGTGTTCTTTTTCTTTTTATTTGTGTTGCGGCCCTTTTCCATTTTGCTACTGCTTGCTCGATAGGCGGGTGGTGAATTTTGTGTATGCAAGAAAGTGGGTTGTATTGATTGTCTCAAGTTAAGTTCTTTGAATTTCCACCTTGAGTGCAGTCATTTGAACTGGAGATGATGGGTGCAATCCATTTTTTTGCAGTCGTGAAATGTATTGCCTCAAAATATGTCGTGTGAATGGTCCACTAGGCTTTCGATTTCCCCTACTTACCGTAATCCCCCGATAGGCGCCTCTAGGGGCGTTTAGGACGAATCATTTTTTTCCCTGTGGGGCCTATAATCGATTTTTTTAATATTAGCCCCAGGGCCTAACTCATGCATAATTTGTTACAATTTAAAGGAAACAAATTTAGGTGCACAATACTGTTCGTTTCTTGATCTCAATTGATATCACTGACGTATGTGAATTCCGAGCTGGGGTGAAGATATTGCCAAGCTTGTTGACCGATCGTCCAATGGGAAAGCTGCTTCTGTGTGTGCTGGAGTCCGCGAATTCAACGGTAACGCGTGCTCGCCATTGGCTTGCATGCGCAAGTGCCACGAAACCTAGTCTCAGGTGTCAGAGAGCTAGATTTCGCGTGTGCGCACGAAAGCAGGGGAATTGAACTCGACAAAAGCAGTGTGATCCGCCGTTTGAAATGATTTTTTTGTGTACAAGATAACGCTGGCTTAAAAAACGAATTACTCTTCAAAAGTCGGAGGGGCCTATAATCGAATTTTGTGTATAAGCCCCTTTATTCTATTAAATGACCCAAGGTCCTAACCTAGGGGGGGTCTTCTATCCGGGGAATTACGGTAGCTGGGGAAGGGATTGCCTATTTCTGTCGTCGACAAAAATACGCGACAGGCAACTATGGAGAACATTTACAATTTTTTTTCCATAATTGATTCGCCAATAATATAGTGTAGTTAATATGTTTACATTAAATTACATATACTTTGGGGAGAGATTTTTTGTTTTCAAAAAAAAAAAAAAAAAAAAAACGAAACAGGAAATGATGTAAAACATGAACACATTCGTTGTTTTCCATCATTGTCTATTTTGAAGTATAATATTATATGTAGTTCTGATATGGCACTTTCATCCAAATTTTTACATAAGAAAGCTAATGAATTTATATAGATTAAATGAATGGTCTCTAATATATTGGCCACTAATCTCCACCTTTTCCTTAGATATACAAGAAAAGGTGACAATTTTTTCAATAAAACTTGGACAAAAATCTCGTCCGATCAATCGCAATAGGTTCCTCCGCAAAAAAAAAAAAAAAAAAAAAAGAGATCGGTATTACCGCGTTCTGCATGTGCAGACGGAAAGGGAATTGGTGTTTAGGAAGCCCTGCGAACGTCAAGTTTTGGACGCAGCTTTGAGGGGAGAATAATGTGAAATGTCAGATTGTTTGTTCACCTTTGTCCTAAAGGAAAACGATGGAAGTCGGAGAATAAGAATAAATTCTGCACCTCGAGTCTGACCTGAGGCTAACCTGCGGTCGAAGGAGCCACGGGGTTTAGAGGCTCAACCTTGGGTCTAGTGACTTTGACGGTCGTGCACCTACAGAGGTGCAAAAAGTCGCAAAACGAGTTGACAATGTACAGAATACCGCATTGAGTTGTCGCAAAGCGAATTGGGAGGTGTACATTGGGAGGCAAAGCACTTGCGCCACTTCTAGTCCGGTTGGTTTGTATGCGAACGGTGTGTTTCCAATCAAGCAGCCGTCAGGAGTCGTAAGACCCGAGGCAATTTCCACCTCGGGTGTTCCCGTATGATACCAGTGTCAGACACGAGCTCTAGAATTACCCTAACTTCACAAGGAAAACCCTACAGCAACCCTACAGTAGTGCACACCATTAGCGCACATCGCGGAGCAGGAAACGGGATGCCAATGTCCAATTTGGGTTCCTATTGGATGGAATTCGGAACGCGAAATCGACAAGGAATAGGTTGGGCGGTTCGGCTAGGGCCAAAGTACGGGAGGCTTGCGGCTTGCCTCTTTCACTCACCGCCACATAAGGAACTTGGGCGACAAGCAAAATATCACATAGCTTTGAACCACGAAGTCCTTGCTTCATCAACTCGTTCCCTCTTTAGCTGCTTGTTATTCTTGTAGATATTCGCCTTCGCTTCACTATACTTAATCTTTCTCCGATAATTTTCTCAACAGAAGCTCTTTCCTCAACATGTTCTCTTTCATTTGATCGATTGCTCAGGGAGTCACGGCCACCTCGCACGCCACGTTCGCGCTTCTCCTCCTCGCCATCATTTCCAGTAAGTTCCGTCCCTCTAACCATTTCGGCGTCCCAATCAGTAATCGTTATCATTCATGGAATGGTGTCACATCTGTGAATTCTTCTTGTCACCTCATTACTGCGTGCCTTGCACTCGTTCTCCTCGCAGCCACAGGAATACAGGCGGCGTGGGGGGCAAACGCCATGGCAACCGTGGATGTGATTCTCTCGCATGTGGGCACGAACCTCACGGCGGGCTTCAGATTCAACTTTGACGTCGTTGCGCGCTGCCTGCCCATTCCTGCCGACACCACCGCGAACAAGACCATGACAGTGACGTGGCTCCTGGCGGGAAAGCCGGCGACAGCAGTGCCGTGCAGGCGGCTCGTGTTCTTCGACTCTCCCGAATGCCGAGGCACGGCCCTCGAGATTGTCGCCAGCCCTACCAGCACCCTTTCAACCACTGGGTCAGCCCAGCCTGCCACATGCTGCTGGACGCAGCTTTGATGTAGTCCGATTAAGCTCGTGTCGCTGCTAGGCTAGATCAACAGCCTTGCTTCAGCGAACCAACAATCCGCAAGTGCTTTCCCTAGCCTTACGTGCTTCGGATTGAAAAAAAAAAAAAAAAAACAACTCGTTTTGCTTCCAGTGTGTGTTGCTGAATTCATGACGCCATCCCTGCAGCACGGCGAGGGTTACCCTGAAGAGCATTTTCTCGTCTGTCCTCTGCGACACCAGTGCGTGCTCTCTTGCTCGCCTTCCTTCCCCCGCCAACCGCTCCCTTCCGCATTGCACTTGCCCAATCCTTGTGGCGCGCATCATGTTGTGCCCATCACAGCCCCCACCCTAACTTTCATCCTTTGCCACGCCAGATCTGTTAGTTTCTCTCGCCCTCTCAATCACTCCGTGCGCTCATCGAGCTCGCCCTCCATTCACTGCGCGCCTCCCCTCCTCCCCTCCATCCTGCACGCCCCGTGCAGCCAGCGGCGTGCGCATAACCACGGAGATGGCGGCCAGTGTGAGCGTCGCGTTCGACGAGCGCCACTGCTCCAGCGTGCGCAGTGACGGCAGCGTCAGCAAGGACGTGAAGGCCACGTGGACGCTGGGCGGGGTGATCCCCTCGCCCGACTGCACCGGCACCGTTGCCGGCACCATTGCCGTGCCGTCCTCCATCACCCTCAGCACCGGCACCAGGTCAGCTAAGTAGCGAAGCTGTGATTCGTCGTTTGCCATATCAATGAGCCTTGTGTTGGGGCTGTGCAGCGACGCAGTCATACTGTGCTACGCCCTCCTCCCTTCGTTCCCCTTCTCCCCATGTGTTTGTTCTTTCCTCTTCTCTCCCCTTCTCTCCTATTCTCTCTCCTCTTCCCTCTTCTCCTCTCCTCTTGTCACCTCTTCTCACCTCTTCTCTCCTCTCTGCCTTTGGCGTGTTTGTCGCATCCCCTGGCAGCACCAAGACCATCTAAGGCTGGACGACAGTCGCCTCTGTGTTGTGTGACATCGGTACGCATCTCAAACCACATCGTTCAAAATCCATCGTATCGCTATCACTACAGCACGCCACCTCCCTACCCCCACCACTCGCTCGTTTCCCACCGATCAGTTCGCTTCCTGCCGACCACGTGCTCATGGTACTCCACTCCACCCCGTTACACCGCAGAGAACATCTGCAAGTATGCCACGTGCCGAGTTCGCTCCACGTGCGTGGCCACGACTGACAGCTAGCGTGTGGCGTGCTCGTGCAACCCGGGGTTTGTCGGCATCGCCGGCACTTACCAAGGTGACTCCCATGCCGAGGTGACTCCTGCGCGGAGAGTGCAGATCCAGTTTGAGTGCCCCTGCCATGCACTCTAAACTGCAACTTCACGACCCTATGCACCTGAGAGCTTGCGCTCTGAGGTCTGCAGAAAACCGCCACTTTTCTGGGCAAGTGTATCCCTCCCCACCAACATGCCACCCAAGCTTGTATTCTTTATACCCCTCCCCCTCTCCCTCCCTCCCCACCTCTCGTCCTGGGTTGTCTCACGTGCCGCTGCAATTCCCGTGTGCGTGTGTGGGCGCCATGCATTGAAGACAAGTGCTTGATCACAGATTGCTCGAGCAACGCGTACTGCATCAACGACGGGGCAGGGAATGTGACATGCGTGTGCCAGCCCGGCTATGAGATGGATCAGATGAATGTCTGCGTTGGTGAGTCGCCAGGCTGAAAAGTGTGTGAGCGATGCTTGTGTGAGTGACCGATGCTTGTGTGAGTGAGCGAGAGTAAGATGCACTATCCTTCTTAAAGCAGCTGCATGACCAGCAGAAGAGAAACTGTTCCATGACCCAACTATTCCATAAGTGCATTGCCGTGAACTGCAGGCCCAACTCTCAGTGCGTGAAGGACGCTGCTGGTAACCCAAGCTGTGTCTGCGACAAGGGCTTCCAGATGCTTCCCAACAACACGTGTGCCGGTGAGCCATGCTTCCCAGCAGCCCATCCTATGGTGTTCATGGCACCATCTCTCTCTCGGTTCTTTAATCTCCAATCTCCTGCGCCACCCCCTGTGCTGCCCTCCTCTCAGACTCCGCATGCCTGGTGCTCGACTGATCTCCGGACGGCACCTACGTTAACAACGCCGGCGTTCGATCCTGCAAATGGGGTATGCCCATCCTCCCTCGCACCCTGCCATGCCACGCCATAGGATTCCTTGTGCCGCACATGTGCTCCCCGGCCCAACCATTAGCCCACTTGGAACATTGATGCCAATCATGTGCCCCTTACGCCCAACCTCGCGCACAGCATGCGGACCTCGCCCACCACCTCGGCCCGTTATCTAGCAAGTACATCGGGCATGGGGCTAGTACTAGGAGGACGCTGCTGCTGCTGCTGATGCTGCTGCTGCTGCTGCTGCTGCTGCTGCTGCTGCTGCTGCTGCTGCTGCTGCTGCTGCTGCTGCTGCTGCTGCTGCTGCTGCTGCTGCTGCTGCTGCTGCTGCTGCTGCTGCTGCTGCTGCTGCTGCTGCTGCTGGTGTTGCTGCTGCTGCTGCTGCTGCTGCTGCTGCTGCTGCTGGTGTTGGTGGTGGTGGTGGTTGATTTGTGTGTTTGGGGGGTTGGGGAAGGGGGGAGGGGGCAAGGAGGGGGAGGGTGGCACACATGTTTGCATGTCATTCATTTCATCGTCCTTCCCGTATTCTCATCTCCCGTGTGCACCCATCCATTTTCCACAGGAGTCATACATGGTTCCTGAGTAACACCCGCTCCATTATGTGCTCTTGAGAAGCGCCTGGCAAGCTTTCAGGGCGAGTTCTCGCGACATCCTGCTTCTCTTCCGGTCCTCCTCGCATGCCCATCGGTGCTAGGGCATGCTCGACCACTTTCTGCGCTGCCTCCTTTAGCTAGGTGTGTTGTGTACCATTAGGATGGCCTCACAGCATTCTCAGCTTACAGTCTCTGCAGGGGATTTGGTGTGTATCATTAGCATAGCTTGGTGTGTATTCATCAACTTAGTATGTCGTTTCTGGTTCTGTTTTTATCATAAATACTGCCTACCGTACATGGGAGACAAGGCTAAAAGGTGCATGAACTGGCCGGCACAAGGGCGCACGTGACACATCCTTAAAGCCCGAGTCTAGAATTACAAAGGTGTTTAGCAAGAGGGCCCCTCTTGAAATGGGGCACATTTGAAAATTGCAAAACATACGTTTTGCATCTCATGAAAAGTTTGTAAATACGTGGGGCAGAGCCAGACCGAAAGTGGCGCGCACCACATGGCCCCTGCGACTGCGACTTGGACGAAACGAGGTCGCACAAAAAAACATGCGCTAAGGCAAGCGACTAAGCGAGAGTGACCTTGGAGCGGGAGTAAGGCGTGTTCAGGGTCGCAAATGTAGGGACTTGGTGACGCGACGAAGTGACGCGCCAGAGACCACAGATTGGACCTACGAGGGAAGCAAAGCGGGCCAGCACAAAACCAGGGCGAGATTTGCTCGACTCGAGCTGGCGGAAACAACCCCACAAAACAGCTACCACACCAAACGTGGAAGTACAGGATTGCGTCATGAATAGCAGCCAACACCAAGAATGCACCGCGTGCATATGCCTATCTATCGCGATTAGTGCCAACGAGGTGCCTACGGAGGAAAACCAAGCTGCTGAGTATTTATTATTCTAGAGAAGCCAAGTGAGTCGCACAAACCCACAAAGCGATAGAGTCTCGGCAGTGCTATAATGCATACCGAGAATAACGAAAGATAGTGAGTGATAGCATAGTTAGGGCAGCCCTTCCCCCCAAAATTTGCGGGGACAACGACCCGTTTTGCGTAGAAGCGACCATAACAGAGTCGCGAGCCGGGTAACGAAAGCGCAACAGGCAGGGCAGTGGAACTTAGTGAAACCGCGGGGGACCCCGAAGCAGGAACGAAGGGATCCCGCGGGCAGACAAGCCGACCGCCGTGCTAACTCGCTCCAAAGAACACGCGCGGGAAGGGGCGCGGGCATTTACGTCAGTTACACTCCCGGGCATCGAAACCCATGTGAGAAACGCAGAGCATCGGGCGCCGTGTGTGAGCGGCTGGAGAGGGAGGGGTGGCTAGAGAAAATGGGGAAGGGATGAAGGGGCCACGCAATAGGAGGATAAAGGGAGGGACGTAGCATGTGGTGGAAAAGGGTGAGCGAGAATGGGGAAGAGAAAGGAACCGAGTGAGGGAAAGTAGGGCAACACAAGGAAAAGTGGGAGGGAGAGTAGGGCAACAAAGGGGGAGCGAAGGAAGAAGAGGACAGCATTTTGATGAGGAGAGGGGCAGAGGGAGGGACGGGAGACAAGAGGGATGAGGGGGTAGACATGCGAGTGACTGTAGATCGTGACATGCAGTGAGAAGTGGTGAGGGAAGGTGGCGCCGGAACTAGGAAAGAGGAGAGGGAAGCGGAGCAACTTGCGGGAGATAGGGGGAAAGGCTTAGAGATAGACGGAAACTGAGAGTAGCGGAGGAGGGAAAGTACGGGATGCGGGGGGGGGGGGGGGGAGAGAGAGGACGGTACCGTGGCCTGTATAAAAAGTGGAGGGGGGGTAAGGCAGCGGGAGGAAAAATAACGGATAGGGAAGTTGGTAGGGATGTTAAAGAGAGGGTCATGGAGAAAAGGGTCGGTCAAGAGGCCACGGGTGAGGAAAACGACGGAGATGCATGCAAAAAGGGGAAGGCTTAAGGTGGGCTAGAGGAGGGTATCGGACTTTTGAGCATTGAGGGTACAAGTGGACCGGAAGAGTGGAGGGAAGGAAGGAGGGGAGAATGGAGGCTGACCGTTACGATTGGTTTATGGGAGGAGAACTGGGATGTGGCTGGGATAAAAAAGGTTGGAGGTTAGATCAGGGGGGAGTGGAGGTAGAAAGAAAAAGACAGGGGGGGGGAGAGGGAGAACGTTGAAAGGGGGGTCTGTTGGAGAGGGAGAAAGTAGAGAGGTGGGAGAAATGGAGAGGGAGATGGGAGATAGGGGGGAGAGATGGCTAGGCAGAAAGCAAAGAGATAAAAGATATAGAAAGGGAGTGTGAGAGTGAGGGGAGGGATGGAGTGCGAAAGAGGAGAGGGGCGAGGAATCCAGAGGGTGTTGTGGACCCTCGAGGGGAAGGAAGGAGAGGAAGAAAGCAAATGGGGGGGTGCTATTATACTCATTGCCAACCGCGAGCACCCCATAACCCCTGTTAACATCCGAAACAGGGCTGCAACAGGGGAGCTGGATGATGCACCAACTACGGCCACTAGTGGGGCGGTTTTCAGCCAGGAACCTGAGAAACGGTACAGCCTGGCGACAAATATCAAAGTCCCGCTACATCTCATGCGGAGCGGTGTTGCGTCGTTGACACCATCAAATGCCTTGCCCAGTTTGAGTTCGGTGTTGTTGCTGTACATGGAGGCCGCCCTATTACTAACACAACACCTCCTCCATGCAGCGGAGACTGCAGCAAGTAATGAAATGGAGTGGAAGCTGCAGCTGAGCCCGCATGCAAAAGTGGGAGGGATATGGGTGTAGAGCTTGCGGTTTGAAACTTTCAAGCATCGCCAATACTTGTCTAAATATGTGATTGCAACAAACAAAACAACATACCGAATCATTACCCCCCTGTGCATGTTTCAAGAAAGATCAACTGAAGGACCTTTTCTTCAGAAGGTTGGGAGCGCACGCAGCCACCGTCCGGACAGCCGAGTGTGGTGGGTTACCAACAGCAGCGGCTATCCTAGGAATGAAGGCGACACGTATTCCCGGGCTTGAGTATTCCTTCACACCCAGGAATGCGCCGGAGGGGACATTGATGGAAAGCACCACTGGTTTCCGGCATGGAGGTGCACGTCGTGGAGCGGCGTTCGAGGAGCAGCAGCGCACAGTGACCAAGAGGGTGCAGACACGAGCACGACCAGCAAAGTCCCCAAAACAGAAGCCGCGTGTGACCAAAAAGTTAGGGGCGCTGCGCTCACTCCCACTGGGGGGCCGAGTACCCACCGCCCAGGCAGGAGTGGTGTCCCAATTGCCACAGGGGGTTCGGGCGGCGCACCAGCGATGCCGGGAGGTGTAGGCTCGGCTGATGTAGGGGAGGCACTGCAGGGGGTAGAGGCCAGTGCACGGGCGACGGGTGTCGAGGGCATGGTCGAAGAGGTTGAGCCGAGGGTTGATGGAGAGAACGCTGATGGAGGGTGGGATGAAGAGGGCACAGAGTGAGTATATTTTGACAACACGACAGGGAACAACATATCTGAGGAGGGCGTTATGGCCATGGAGCAGGAGCACGGCACAAGAGGGTTTGACAGTCGTACAACGATGGCTGCAGATGGTGCGTACGGAGAGAGGGGGGAGCGGGAAATGGGCCAGGCGCACCCAAATGGTGCATCAGCAGACATCACTGAGACCGGGGTGGGGCTAGAGGTAGGAGGGGATGGCCATGCCGATGCCGCGGCATCGCGCATGGTGGGTGGCGAGACACAAGGGGCGACCGGCCTCGCCTGCTTGGGCGTTGGCAGAGCTGGCAGAGAGGGAGGAGGGTCAATGTGCTGCTGCCCCAGATGACGCCAGATCGCCGGTGTTGTGCTGCTCCAATGCGTGTCACGAGGATGATGCTGCGAGGTGAGTGGGCTCATGTTAGCCATGCGGATGCCACGTTAATACCTAGATCCCGAATAACTACCTGCGCAAGCAGCGCACGACAGGGCTGGGGCCCGAGGATAGGTCCTGGCGAGATACCATGGGCGTGGGGGCTTCAGCAGATTTCAGGTGTTGTCCTGTAGCTGCAAATTCTTGTTCCCTATGCCATCCCCCGCCCCTTGCTAGAGAGATATGCTGCGAGAGAGAGAGAGAGAGAGAGAGAGAGAGAGAGAGAGAGAGAGAGAGAGAGAGAGAGAGAGAGAGAGAGAGAGAGAGAGATAAGCAAAGAGAGTGAAATTGGCAGAGAGAGAGAGAGAGAGAGAGAGAGAGAGAGAGAGAGAGAGAGAGAGAGAGAGAGAGAGAGAGAGAAAGAGAGAGAGAGAGATGCAGAGAGCGGGAAACTGGCAGAGGGAGTAAAATTGGCTGAGATAGAGAGATATCGAGTGAGTGAGAAAGTGATATGGAGAGAGAGATATGCCCCAAGGGGAGAGAGAGAGAGAGAGAGAGAGAGAGAGAGAGAGAGAGAGAGAGAGAGAGAGAGAGAGAGAGAGAGAGAGGGAGAGAGAGAGAGATGCAGTGAGAGAGAGAGAGAGAGAGAGAGAGAGAGAGAGAGAGAGAGAGAGAGAGAGAGAGAGAGAGAGAGAGATGCATCGACCATTACAAAAGGGTTGTTGGTGCAAGGGTAGTGTGTGCAAGAGGAGAGTGTGCACGGGCTCTGAGAGTTAGGGCGGTGAGCGCAGTGGCAGTGGGGAGACGGGCAGTGAGTGCCAAGGCATTATAGCTGCTGCCCACAATCACGTGCCCTTACACACCTCCTTACATTTCATTGCCCGCACTCCTGCCTTGCTCTCATGCCGCACTCCCACTCCCCTTCACCTCTCGCCTCTCCCCCTCCCCTGTCCTCACGCCTCTCCGAACAGCAGTGGGCTTGTGGTTCCACAGTGCCACCACTTCACAAAACCGCCCCCAAGAGAGTGGCCAAGGCGGCCAGAGCTAACAGCCATGGGTGATGGCACGGTGTGTTATCTGGTAACAAACTGGTTCGTGACATTAATGCACAGGTTTGTGGTTCATTGCACCGCGGGTGAGGTGTGTGGTGGGTTCATGCTCATTCAGTCATGGAAGCATGCTTGGGGAACATTTGGTATGCTGTGGAGGTGCACCAAGTGTCAGCGGTTAGAAGTTTGGTGGACCTGTAATCGTGAGGGCGATGCTAACGAGAAGGGGAAACCTGGCCCAAAGATGCCATGGCTAACTAAAACTGTCTTGGGGGCTTACCAAATGACTAGCCTTGGGTACCAAGCCATGTGGCAAGTGTCTCGAAACATTGGCCTTTTGATTCCAGTAAAGGAATCGTTTTACAGCTACATGCGTGGGCCATTGGGCTTATGGAGAACAATAGTAAAGCAAAGTGAGTTGTCCATGTCGCGTGTTCGTGCGGAGATGTTGGGACGCGCGAGCCCCGGTGAATGGGCTGCTTTCGACGGTCGGTGGTCGCAGTCACGAGAGGGCGAGTGGTGCACAGTATCCTTCATGGATGTGGTCACGAAACGCGTACTCCACTGCGTGACAATAAACAAATGGAGGTCCGGCGTGTCTTCCACGGCCATGGAGAAGGTGGCGTTTTTTAGAGGGATATCTAAGGTAACAGCTGCAGGTTTCGTAGTCAAGGGGATTATTACTGATGGAGGCTCAACATGGAGTAAGTTGGCGAAGGAGCTGAAGCTCAAACACCAGATGGATGTGTGGCATATGGCCAGGTCGCTTATAAAGGCGTTATTGAACGAGTTGGTCGATGCGCGCAAAGACCCTGAGATGAAAGTGAAGCAGGCTCAACTGCCACCACCAAAGAGGCGCTAGTAAAAGCTGTATGCTGTTGGCACGAGCGCATTGTTTTTGCCAGGCGCGATCCCTTTGAGGCCTCTTTCAAGTACCCTAAGATGCGTAAGGTTGTAGTGCGCATGGCTGGCGATGGTACTGGAGGGGAGGAGATGGCGGACACTCTTCAGTTACTGGATGGGGATGACGCTGCTGCACCCACCCAGGTTGTGGCAGATGAGGCCAGTGGCGCCGTCTTGGAGTTTACGGATGTCGCCACTATGTTCACCTGGGACCCACACCCACGGCGCGGCCTCCGCCCGGAGTCTGCAGCATCCTTGTTGTTGGTCCAAAGTGCTGCTGGGAGGCCGGACGAGGTGGATGCACCAGTAGGACAACAACGACCTGGCCATATGGTCAGAGGCGGGTGAGCTTTGTGCATGCGTACTGCGTTTCTTTATTTTTAACCTTTTCCGGTCCAGGGTCGACTTGTAGCAACCGTTCCCACCTTTCCCCATGCACAAAACCTTTTGCTCGTCCCATCGCATGCCGTCACCCACGCCCACATGGCCCACGCCCCCCCAATGCCCTCACCCCCTCTCCCCACTCGCCCGCGCGTGCGCCCGTGGCCTTTCTCCATGCCTATGCCACACCATGTGCATGATCTTTAGACGAGTTGGCGGCCACACGCGAGGAGATTGGTGACCTGGATGGTGAAGGGGACGCGGATGTGGAAGACGCGTTGGAGGAAGGGCCCGAGTCAAGCACAAGGGCTGCAGGTGGTGGCGAAGGTGGAAGGTGGTCAACCCCGCGCAAGCGCGGTCGCGGTCAGTTCACCACAGTGGGTGCCCCAGCCACTAACCTGCCTCCTTCGGAGGCGGTGGAGGCTGTTGGTGTCGCCCAACGTTTCAGCGTACACTTCCATTACATCATGCTGCGCTGTGCCACATTGGCTGCAGCCGGGACATCGATGACTGCCCAAGAGGTGGCTGCGGAGATTGCCATATGCGCTGAGCACTGGGCGGGTGATCATTCCAAGTGCGAACGACATGGCATCGCGCCTAAATGCATTACGGATGCGTGGGGGAAAGAGAGTGCAGTTTACAAATCTGGAGGGAAGACACACATTGCCTTCCGACAGTGGCTATCGCGTCATTGTAGTGCCGAGAAGATGACAGCTTTTATCACTGGGGCCTCTAGTTGGTTGAATGAGTCCTTTCATTCGGTTATATGCAAATATGCACCAAAGCGCATCAGGTTCCGAGGAAGCATGGAGGCTCGCATAGCACTTTCCATCATCCATTAGAACAACACGGTCGGGCGAGAGGTCAAGCGCCACATAACACGGCTTCGGCGTGTCACAAGGGTGAAGAGGGGCCGGCGGGATCGCGTCCTAGGGCCGATGAACTAGCGGTGGGCGGATGACATACTTGGCACATGGCGGACAACCAATGTGGATATGCCGATGGCATTTACGGCCCAGCGAATCCGATCCCCTCCCACTCGACGCAGGGTAAGCCTCTTGGTAGGTTGGGGGCATGGTGGAATTTTCCCAAAGATGTCGAGCCATGTTGTTAGCCCAAACACCTGTTTTCTCCTTCTCTCCATCCCACCACACTGGGTGTTGTGCCCCTTCCCACAGAGAACGATAGAGGGGTGGTGAGAAGGCCTTTCGTTGCCCCTCGACGGGTTGATTACGCCACCCTACACTAGTCAACGCCACCAAGGTGCCCACAATGGAGCTAATGCACTGTTGCTGTGCATCCCAATTTCAGCACCCTTTTTCCTTTCCCACCCATCACCTCTGCCCCCCACCATGCATATCTGTTTCCTCCACCAGTATCCTTACCCGCCTCTCCCCCATACTCATGCAACACATCTCTGTTTCCTCCACCAGTTTCCTTCCCCACCTCCCACCTCTCATTCCCACCATGCATCTCTGCCTCCTCCCCCAGTTCCTTCCCCACCTCTCACCTCTCAATCCCACCATGCATCTCTGCTTCCTCCCCCAGTTTCAATTCCTACCTCTCATGTCTCATTCACACCATGCATCTCTGTTTCCTCCCCCACTTTCCTTCCCCACATCTCACCTCTCATTCCCACCATGCATCTTTGCTTCCTCCCCCAGCTTCCTTTCCCACCCCTCACCTCTCAATCCCACCATGCATCTCTGTTTCCTCCCCCAATTTCCTTTCCCACCTATCACCTCTCAATCCCCGCATGCATCTTGGTTCCTCCCCCTGTTTCCCTATCTCCCACCTCACACCCCTCACACCCACCACGCATTTCTGTTTTCTCTCCCTGTTTCCACCATGCTTTCCTTCCCCATCTCTCAACCCACGCATTTGCATTGCATCCCTGTTTTCTCTCCATGTTTCCCTTCCCTCGTCTCACCTCTCGCTCCGGCCACGCATCTCCATCTCCTTTCCCATATTCCTTTCCCATTTCTCACATCTTGCTCCCCCCTGCCGACGCCGATTCCGTACCCTGATGCTTTGCTCATAAGTTTCGTCCTGCTGGGGTTGTTTGAAGGGAGATTTCCTTTCTGTGTTTCATGTCATTAATCAGTGTCCTCCTGCCTCAGCACTGCTCACTTGTTCCGCAACGCTGTTTCCCACCATGACCATGCGGTCTGCTGTTTTCCTTGCTCATCTGTTTAATATTTGTGCATTTTCTTGCCCCCTTGTTGTCTCCCTTTATCCGCAGCTGCTCAGTTCTCGACACTTGGTGCTGCTGTGCTTAGACCACTGCTCCAGCGATGGCATGGTATGGCTATGCCCCACGCCTATCCTGCATCACAGCTTCACACGCCGGGTCGCAAGAAGGGGATAGGGGGGGGGGGGTTTGTGGTCGTCCCGTATGGACGGAAGAGGTGCCCGGAGGGGGGCTGGACAAGGGGGCACCAGGCTGAATCACACTCATCTAGCGCTCAGAAGGCCTCTTGCCCACCCGCCACCCCTGGACTTGTGGTGGCTGTGGGGGTCAGGCACATAGAGGACAGTGGATTCCAGGCTGGTGGCAGCTGTGCATGTGCTACGACTATGCATTCCGAACCCCTGCCTCGTGTTTTGTCTTGAACCCGATTGCATCCCACGATTACTGTTTCCCTCGTACAAATATGCCTAGGCTGTACCTATCTCTCGTCCATTTGTAAGGGGGGTTTGTGCCAACACCAATCTATCCACTACCTCTTCGTTTGGTTGTGCGCCTGTTCGCGCTGAGGCAGTACACCTGGTGCTTATGGGATATGGCTTTACATGCAAGTATTCCCAGGTCGTCTAGTATTGAGCCCCCAGCCATGCAGAGTACAGCGTGGTTTGGAGAGCCCAGACGTTCCCTATACCCCAATCAATCCTATGCTGTTCTCCCAGCATGGAGTCCCCATGTTCAGCTGGGGTCATTCCTTCTGTGCCTCCAGCCAGGCTTCAATCGCCTCAGCTCTCTCCCTCCTCGTGTCGCCCCGGACCGCATGCCCTATCTCTCCTTTCACACACATCTGCCATCTCTCTCTTGGCGTTTGCCCATCCCTCCCCATCCCCATCTGCCATCTACCACCCCATCCACTCCCCATTCCCCTCTGCCATCTACCTCCCCATCCCCTTCCCATCCTCCTCTGCCATCTACCTCCCCATCCCCTTCCCATCCCCCTCTGCCATCTACCACCCCATCCCCTCCCCATCCCCCACTGCCATCTACCTCCCCAACCCCCTCTGCCATCTACCACCCCATCCCCTCCCCATCCCCCTCTGCCATCTACTTACCTATCCCCCTCTGCCATATACCTCCCCATCCCCTTCCCATCCCCCTCCTCCATCTACCACCTCATCCCCTCCCCATCCCCCTCTGCCATCTACCTCTCCATCCCCTTCCCATCCCCCTCTGCCATCTACCTCCCCAACCCCCTCTGCCATCTACCACCCCATCCCCTCCCCATCCCCCTCTGCCATCTACCTCCCCATCCCCTTCCCATCCCCCTCTGCCATCTACCTCCCCATCACCCTCTGCCATCTACCTCCCCAACCCCCTCTGCCATCTACCACCCCATCCCCTCCCCATCCCCCTCTGCCATCTACTTCCCCATCCCCTCTGCCATATACCTCCCCATCCCCTCCCCATCCCCCTCTGCCATCTACCTCCCCATCCCCTTCCCATCCTCCTCTGCCATCTACCTCCCCATCCCCTTCCCATCCCCTCTGCCATCTACCTCCCCAACCCCCTCTGCCATCTACCACCCCATCCCCTCCCCATCCCCCTCTGCCATCTACTTCCCCATCCCCCTCTGCCATATACCTCCCCATCCCCTCCCCATCCCCCTCTGCCATCTACCTCCCCATCCCCTTCCCATCCCCCTCTGCCATCTACCTCCCCATCACCCTCTGCCATCTACCTCCCCAACCCCCTCTGCCATCTACCACCCCATCCCCTCCCCATCCCCCTCTGCCATCTACTTCCCCATCCCCCTCTGCCATATACCTCCCCATCCCCTCCCCATCCCCCTCTGCCATCTACCTCCCCATCCCCTTCCCATCCTCCTCTGCCATCTACCTCCCCATCCCCTTCCCATCCCCCTCTGCCATCTACCTCCCCAACCCCCTCTGCCATCTACCACCCCATCCCCTCCCCATCCCCCTCTGCCATCTACTTCCCCACCCCCCTCTGCCATATACCTCCCCATCCCCTCCCCATCCCCCTCTGCCATCTACCTCCCCATCCCCTTCCCATCCCCCTCTGCCATCTACCTCCCCATCCCCTTCCCATCCCCCTCTGCCATCTACCACTCCATCCCCTCCCCATCCCCCACTGCCATCTACTTCTCCATCCCCCTCTGCCATATACCTCCCCATCCCCTTTCCTCCTCTCCCTCTCCCTCCCAGCCCCATACCCCTCTCTCTCCCCTCCCGTTCAGCCCTATCCCCCCCTGCCTTCTCCCTCCCAGCCCTATCCCTTTCTGCCTTCTCCTTCTCACCTGTCTCCCTCCCATCCATATCCCTCTCTCCCGCCTCTCTCACGACAATCACTCACTCCCTTCTCCCTCCCATCCCTTTCCCCCTATCTCCCTCCCTCTCCCTCCCTCTCCCTCCCAGCCCATCCCCCTCTCTCCTTTCTACCACTCGGTCATATCCCCTCTGCCTTCTCCCTTGAACCGCTATCCCTCTCTCCCATCTCACTCCCATCCATATCCCCCTCTCCCATCATCCTCCCAGCCATTTCCCCCCCTCACCATTCACTCTCGCATCCCTATCCTACTCTCCCGTCTCCCTCCCATTCCTATCCTTTTCTTTGATATCCCACCCCCATGACCCTCTCTCCCTTCTCCCTCCCAACACTATCCCTCTCTCCCCTCTCCCACCCTGCCCCTTCCCCCACTCGCCTTTCTCCCACTCCACTGTATCCCTCCCTCCCTTCTCCTTCCCATCCCTATTCCCCTCTCCCCTTTCTCTCTCTAGGCCTTATCCCCCTCAGAATATTGCCCGTTCCCGCCCACTCCCTCTCGGGATGTCCTCCCCTCTCTCCCATCCCCCTCTCCTTTGTGTTTCCCCCTCTCTCCCATGTCCCTCTCCATCTCTCCTCCCCTCTCTGCCACCTCCCTCTGAGCCAGCCCCTCTTTTCTCTCCCTTTCCCACTCCTTTCCTTCTCCTTATCCTTCTGCTATGTCTCCCCCCCTCCCATCCGAGGGAGTGGGGAGAACGTTGAGAGGAAGAAGTGGAAGGACGGTATGGGAAGTAGGGGGGCTGGGGAGAAAGAATGGTGGGGTGTGAGGGGGGAGCGCCTCACGACAGGAGGGAGGGATGTGAAGCGTAATGCGGGCGACGGGATACGGGGGCAGCAAGGGGAGAGTTGTGGAACGGTAGAAAACGGCGTGAGGAAAGCGCGATGAGTTCGAGGAGGCATAACGCGTTCATGAGGGGCCCGTATCGCAATCGTAGCATGGGTTGGGAAGTAACGCGACGGAAAATGGGGGTGGGTGGCACGTCGCGACGGATGAGAGGGGAGGGACAAGAGCGGGATGAGAGTGAAAGGAGGAGCCCGTAACGCGACGATATGCTAGTTTGGGAAGTACCGCGACGGGAAATGGGGGAGAGAATTGTTTCGCGACGGTGGAGGGGGGAGGGACGAGTGCCCGATGGGAGATCGAGGAGGGGAGGGTAACACGACGAAACGGTGGGCCGCGAGTATAACCTGCATTCTTTGACGGAATGTCGCCCGGAGGCATTAGTCGTGGCTCCTATCGCGTTACTCTGCCGCATAAAATGCTACGTTCTAGCAGAACGACTAGCGAGTACACCGCACCAAAAGCAAAGTGGGGGTCCTCTTGAAAACGCCTGGGGAGGGGCTGGTCGCCAGCGTCGTCGTTGGGCTAGGTTGGGCGATGATGTAGGTTTCGTCTTGTGGCCACTTTGGGTGTCGCCAACACACTGCCAGTGCCGCGCGCCAATGAATGTCCTCGTCCCTTCTCGCTTCAGGTTTTGGTTGTGACTCATTTTTGTTCAGAGCCACAAGCAAAAAAAAATTACTGCCAGCAAAAAACATACAAGTTTCAAGTGAGCCCCTGCTTTGTGTTTTTAGCCAGGGGCTTCAAAGCCCTAACCTATAATAGCAAACCACTTTCAAGTTGGTGCCAGCTTGAGCTAAAAAAAGGACTTCAATTATTCTGGAAAAGGGGGGTCTTTTTGTTAGAAAAATGCAATAAACTAGATTGTGCCATACAGAGAGGTTTTGTGCTATGGTGCTGTATCCTCTATGAGCATGCACCGATCTAGCCTATAACTTATACAACTATATATTGACACACCCCCTAGGCTAGACAAGGGGCAGTGCCTGCCAAGAGACACGCAGCTCAGGGTGGCACTACTAGTCCAACCTCTAAGGCAAGGGTCTGAACAGCAGTCAGAAGAGAACAAACAAGACGAGCAAACCAGGGCGGCACTACTAGTCCGTCCACTAGAGCGAAAGCCACAAGGCCAGTCATGAGAATATAACAGGAGTAGTACACAATCAAGGTCCTAGCAAGTGAGGAGCTACTAGAACTAGACCAAGCTGTAAACAGTGCCGCTAATGATCTTTAGGCGCAAGCGCCTTAGTAAAGATTTCAGCCGTATTGGCAACGGAGGCCAAGAGAACTATGCGGGCCTAGCGTCGCTGCTGCAGCTCGCTCAGGAAGAAATACCGCAACTAGATGTGCTTCGCTCTGCCCTCCACTTGAGGCTCCTAACACAGGAGAATTATGGCCCTGTTGTCAGCGTACAGGACCGGGGCAGAGCTAGGCCGCTGACCTAAGTCTGTGAGCAGGAACGTCAGCCATCGGAGCTCATGTGCTGCCATGGCACCTGCGTAGATCTCAGCCTCGCAACTAGACTGTGCAACAGACGACGAGCGGGTGGACCTCCACGAGACAGCGCCTGAGCCAAGGCTAAAGCAGTAGCCCTGAGAGGACCTGAGGGTCTCTGCATCGTCAGCCCATGAAGCTTCTGTGTGCCCTGTCAAGACCACTGGTTTGCGTCCTCCTAGCACTAGCCCCATGCCCGATGTACTTGCTACATAACGCAAAACCCACTTAGCTACCGACCAGTGTTGTGGTCGGTGTCTGCCTATCACCACAAAGCGAGCCAGGATGCTGAGAGGGTATGCGAGATCTGGACGAGTGCAAGTCATCAGGTACATAAGGCCCCACCAGCTCTGCGTACAGACCACTAGGCTCTACCGACTCCTCAGAGACTGGAGCTGAGAGCCTGTGATCTACTGGGAGAGGTGTGGGCTGCGCGGAGGAGAACTGAAGACCGAACCTCTAAAGGACCTGGCGCACCAAGTGTGACTGTGTAAGAGTAATGGTGCGAGCTGCTCTGTCCTTGGAGATCTGCAACCCAAGGTAGTGGCGCAACTCTCCTAGGTCAGTTCAAGTGTGCCTCCTCAGCAGCTCAGCCTTCACCGAGGCCAGGGCATCTTTGTCTGCAGTAGCAAAGACCAGGTCGTCTACATAGACAAGGATGTAGAACGAGGTCTGTCCTGAACGAACAAAGAGTGAAGGGTCTGCAGACAACGAGAAGAACTTTAAGTTAACTAACGTAGCACACAGCGTGTCGTGCCACTCACGGGGCGCCTGCCACAGGCCGTAAACTGTGCGCCAGAGGAGCAACTCGGTCTCAGGGGCGAAGGTGCCGGTGAACCTCGGCGGACGGCGCAGGTAGACCTGCTCGTGCAGACTGCCTTGGAGAAACGCTGTGGAGAAGTCCAGAGAGTGCAGCTCGTAGTTACGCTGAGCTGCTACGTGTAGCAGCCCCCGAAGAGTGGTCATCTTCAGGGTCGGGGCAAAGGTCTGTAAGAAGTCAACACCCTTGCGGTGACTGAAGCCTCTAGCAACGTAGCGCGCCTTGAACACCGGCGTCTCTCCAGGAGGGAGCTTCACCTTGAAGAGCCACCGGCCATTGACTACGTTCACCTCAGGTGAGGGAACTACGTCGACGTAGGTGCCGAAGGATCTCCAAGATGCCATCTCTGCGTCCATGGCTGCTATGCACTAAGAGGCCTAGGGTCTCGAGATCGCCTCAGCGTAAGTGCGAGGGGTCGGGATGTCAAAGGCGTCTGGGTCTCCGTCCGGGACTAGCACCATGGAGCAGAGATGAGGCGCGGCCTCGGACAGGAAAGCAAGCTCGTACTTCCGGTCCTCCAGGCCGTCACTGCCGAGGGCAGGAGCACCCCCGACGGACGGAGGACGGGCACCGTAAGAGACCAGAGCTGTGGCGTAATCAAGGCGGCAGGTAGAGGCAAAGTCAGCGACGGCATCGACAAGAGCGTCAAGACTGGAGACAGGAACAGGTGGGTCGGTAACGAGGCAGGCATGGACTCAAGGAATAAGAGGACTAGTGGCACGAAGTTAGTCAGAAAGGGGAGGCAGAGCGACAACAAGCAATGACGGAGGAAGCGACGAGAGGAGGGGAGGATGAGACGCCTGGGAACGGAGCAACATAGGGTGAGAGCGCTGAATAGGAGAGACAGGACGGGCACGAGAGGGACGGCGAGACCAGAAGTGGGACGGAGGCGAAGGGTCAGTAGACACAGGAGGAGACACAGGAGGAGAACGAGGGGGGAAACGAGACAGAGATGAGTCCGGCAGTGGAAACATAGGGCCGTAGACAGGCAGGGGAGGCGGCTGCGGGGGAGGCACAGGTGGGTGGTCAGGGGAGGGAAGACCGAGGAGGCGAAGGGCGGACACCGGCGGTGACTGCTGCTGCTGCTGCTGCTCCATGCCGACACCAAAACCTCCAGCTGCACCACGGCTGCCTCCGGGACTCTCCACGCCAACACTCCCAAAATGAGAACCCTCTCCAGCACTGGTGCAACCCCCAGGACCACCACAAGCCACGAAAGTAACCCCAGGACTAGCACCCCTAGAACCAGCACCACCAGAACGAGTACCCTCCCCAGCACTGGTGCCACCCCCAAGACCGCCGGGACAAGCCACGACAGTAACCCCAGTTCTAGCACCCTGCTCAACGCCCGCACCCCCGAGGCTGGCAGACCCCTGCGGCGGCTGCTGCTACAGCGGCGGCGAAAGTGTTTGTTGTTGCGGCTACGATGGCGACAATGGCTGCTGCTGCGGTGACAGCGGAGGAGGAGACACCGGGGTGGAGACAGGCGGCGATAATGGTGCCGCGGGGCTATCAGAGTCAGCCGACTGTTGTGTGATGTCATCATATGCTATCACATTCTGTCTGCCTCCCATCCCTTGTTTCAATTCGCATGTATGGTTTAACTGTGTGTGAAAGAATTTGTGTGGTGTGTGTTCTGGAGGTTAGGAATGTGTTTTGTGTTATTCTGTCTGAGCAGGTATTTGTGATGATAGATCTTGAGAAGATCTTTCCGACGCAACAAGAATCGCTTCAATCCGAGCAAGAACGCGAAAGCTATGAAGATTCAAAGTTCATGAGCTTGCGTTACAATTGCGGCGGTTACAAAGTGAAGTTGTGGGATGACTCTATATGGAGTTGGGACCTTTGGGGTTGGGGAAATTCGTCACTCTACTGTAACAGCTGCAAATTGGTTGGGAACAACCAAGCTAGGTTGGCAAGGGTGGCCAACTTGGATGGATTGGTTGGGAAGGGACAAATGTCAAAGTTGGGGTTCCTATAGGGGGGGAATCTTTGTGCTTATGGGGTTTCCTTGGTTGGGGACTCTCTTAGGACATTCCATCTTTAGTCCCCTCAGCTGCACCACTATCCCCTCCACCACCTCCGCCACCCCCGCCACCCCCGCCATCCCTCCCGCCACCACGCTCCCCCCCCCCCCCCGGGCCCGGCGTCCCCTACCCTTACAAGACAGCAGGGGCCGTCTCAGCAACAGCGGCAAAGACGTCTGACTAAGCGCATTGGGAGGGAGCACAACCCTGGAAGATAGGGACCGCCACAGTACCGCTCGACTGAGCGATAGTGCGCTGGCAAGTCTCTATCGCGGTCAGGGTAGTGACAAAGTCAGTGAGGGTGAGGTCAGCAGGGTGGAGGTCAAGGAAGTGGTTGCGGGCAGTGGCTAGGCGGTCAGGAAGGCACCTAGGAAGGAATTAGAGGGTAGCGCTGAGGGGGAGAGGCAGTACAAGGAGCCGAGCCTCAGTGCTAGCAGTGCGGTAGCGAGTCTCTAGTGCGCGCAAGTGAGTGGCGAGATCAGCAACAGTGGCAAAATACGCCAAGGTCAGGGAAGAGCAGGGGGAGGAGGAGACGACCGGCAGAGGCGGAGGAGGGAGTAGAATAGCGTACAATAACAGCATCTAAGTACGCCTGCGCATTCTCTATGGCCTGGTAGCGAGGGCGCTCAGATCGGAGGAGGGCGCGACTGATAGCAAGCTGCGAGCGACTCCCTGACGGAGCGAGCGAGCTCAGCAGCTGCAAAGGCCTCACGCTCAGCGGGCGTGGGGGCGTCAGAGAGGGCAGCAGGTGGGTCGGGGTAGGGGATCTTACCATCGATGTGAACGGCCAGAGACTAGCCATCCTGGCGCTGTCCCCTCAACGAGCGGCGGAGGTCAGTGAGCCACGCCTCAAAGTCGATCGCCCGACCCTCCGCGTCCAGGCGGAGCACAGCATCTGCCATCGCCACGGCTGCAACAGCTGACCGCCGCTAGGGGAGGAGGAGGAGAGGGCGGTGGAGAGCAGGGGTGGAGACGGCCGGTGGGATCACCGGCACAGAAGAGGGAACCAAGGCCGGCAGGTCTGGGCGGCACAGCAGCACGGCGGCTCGGCGACTTGGCAACTCGGCGATGCAGCGGCTCGGCTACTCGGCGGCTCGGCGGCACGACGGCTCGGCTACTCAGCGGCTCGGCGGCTCGGCTACTCAGCGGCTCGGCGGCGCAGCGGTACGGCGCGGCGCGGCTCGGCTCGGCGACGCAGCGGCTCAGCGGCGCGGCTCAGCGGCTTGGCAGCGCAGCGGCTCGGCGGCGTGGCACAGCGGCTCCGCAGCTCGGCGCGGTGCCGTATGGGAGGGCCGGCGCGACGTGACAGGGCCGGTGAGGAGTGACGAGGTCGGCGCTGCGTGACGAGGCCGGCGCTGCGTGACGGGGCCGGCGTGGAGTGACGGGGGCGGCGCGGTGTGACGGGGCTGGTGCGGCGTGATGGGGCCGGCGCGGCGTGACGGGGCCGGCGCGGTCTAGCGGGGCCGGCGTGGCGGGACGGGGCCGGCGCTGCGTAACGAGGCCGGCGCAGTCTAGCGGGACTGGCACGATGTGACGGGGCCGGCGCGGCCTGATGGCCCAGGTGCGGCGTGACGGTACCGCCGCGACTGGACGGGACCGGCGCGGCGTGACGAGGCGCGGGCTAGGGCACGGTCTAAGGCTAGGGCTAAGGGTAGGGGCGGAAGCATAGGCGGGGAGGGGGACCTATCCTAGCGTGATACCATGTTAGAATAACGCAATGAACTAGATTGTGCCATACAGGGAGGTTTTGTGCTACGGTGCTGTACCCTCTATGAGCATGCACCTATCTAGCCTATAACATATACAACTATATGTTGACACTTTTTACGAGCACATGGATTCGTACCAAAATATTGGGTTGCAGTCTTTGAATCGAAATCAGGTTCATGCGATGAAAGTTACTGTACATGTTTGCATGTGCGACAATTTCTCTCCAATCATGTACAACCCCGACACACGAGAGTGGCCAGGACGAGTTGCAAGAAATTGACGAGTGCAGCAGCCCCACGTTGATCTAGGGGCTTTCCCACATTAGCTAGTTGATAGGCTTTCCCTAGTGCAAAAAACATACCAGTATTCCAAGGGAGAGAGTGGTGGCGACACAAAGAGGAAGAGGGGATTGTTAGATTAGCAGAATGATAGAACAAGGCAGTACAGGAGAGGATATAGGGTTCGAGTTGTACCCTCTATGCACACAATTCTATCTAGCCTATAACTTCTACATATAACCACATGTATAAGTTGACACACCCCCTAAGCTAGATAAGGGCAGTGCAGAGCAAGGAACACGCAGCTCAGGGTGGTACTACTTGTCCAACCTCTGAGGTAAGGGTCAGAAGACCAGTCAACAAGAGTACAAACAGGATTTGAGCAACCAGGGCGGCGGCACTACTAGTCCGGCCACTGGACGAGAAGCCACAAAGCCAGTCAGGAGGGTATATATAAAGAGGAGTACACAATCAAGGTCCTAGCAAGTGAGTAGCTACAGGAACTAGACCAAGCTGCAAACAGTGCCGCTGATGATCTTTAGGCGCAAGTGCCTTAGTAAAGATATCAGCTGTGTTGGCACCAGGGGCCAAGTGTACTACGCGGGCCTGGCGACGATTCTGCAGCTTGTGTCAACTTATACATCTATTTGTATGTAGAAGTTATATGCTAGATAGGTTTGTGTTCTTAGAGAGAACAACTCCAACCCTATAGCTCCCTTGTTTTCACTTGTTCCTAATTCATTCTCGTATTCTAACATGGTATCATAGTAGGTTAGGTCTGCCCACCCACTTCCGCCCCTTGCCCTAGCCTACCGTCCATTCATACCCTAGCCCTACCACGCCCCGCCAGCCCCTAGCGCCCCGTCGGCCCCTAGCGCAACCCGCCGGCCCCTAGCGCGCCCGCTGGCCCCCGTCGTACCCGCCGGCTCCTCGCGCACCTCATTGGCCCCTAGCATGCCCGCTGCCCCTTACGCGTCACGCCGGCCCCTCGCGTACCTCGCTGGCCCCTAACGCGCCGTGCCGGCCCCTTAGCGCCTCGCCAGCCCCTCGCGCCTTGCCGGCCCCTAGCGTGCAGTGCTGCCCCCCCCCTTAGCGCTCCGCTAGCCCCTCGCGCCTAGCCGGCCCCTCATGCCTAGCCGGCCCCTCGCGTATCGTCAACCCCTCACGCTTAGCCGGCCCCTAGCATACGCGCCGGCCCCTCGCGCACCCGCCCGGCCCCTCACGCCTAGCCGGCCCCTCGAGCCGGCCCCTCGCGCAAAGCCGGCCCCTCGCATGCTCGCCCCCCCCCCCCCCCCCCCCCCCCCGTGTCCCAGCCGGCCCCTCGCGCTCCTGCCAGGCACCTCACGTGCCTCGCCGGTCCCTCGCGCTCGCCGACAATACGCGCGCTCGCTGGCCCCTCGTTGCCTGCCGGCCCTTAGCCCCTCGCCGGACCTTCACGCCCCACCATCCCTAGACTCCCCGCCGACTCCTCGATCACCCACTGGCCCTTGCACACCACCTGGCCCCAGCGCTCCGCTGGCCCCTTGCGCCTTGCCAGCTCTGCGCACCTTGGGCCCTTCGCGCCTTGGGCCCTCCTCGGCCTCCCGCCCGATCTTCTCGCCGGAGAGTCCTGCCGCCACGCCGCTATGCCGCCGTGCCGCTGAGTCCCTGTGCCACTGTGTCCCTGTGCCACTATGCTGCCGTGCCGCTGTGCTGCTATAGACCCGTGCCCCTGAGGTTCCACGATGTCGGACGCCGTACTTCACCTGGACGCGGAGGGGCACGCGATCGCCTTCGCCGCCTGGCTTGTCGATCTTCGCCGGCAACTGACAGGTCAGAGCCAGGATGGGCACTTCATGTCTATGCATGTTGATGGCTTGCTTCCCCACCCCCACGTGCCTGATCCCCTCCCTGCTGACCCTACCGCTGCTGAGAGTGAGGCCTTTGCTGCTGCAGCGCTCGCTCGCGCTGTCTAGGATGCTGTAACGCAGCTCGCCATTAGTCATGCGCTTCCCCTGTCTGATCGTCCGCGCTTCACTGTTGTCATAAACGCCAAGGATTTTCTAGATGCAGTAGTTGCGCGCTACTCCACACCTGCCTCCGCCTCCGCTGGCCGCTTGATTCTCCCCATGCTATTCTTCGAACTTTCTTCTTTCCCCACTGTCGTTGACCTCGCCACTCACCTCTGAGCACTAGAGATCAGCTACCGCGTTGCTAGCACTGCCGCCCAGCTTACTGCCTTCCCCCCACCATTTTGCGCTACCCTGTACCTTACTGCCATGCGCCTGCCTGACCGCTTAGCCACTGCCCGCGACCACTTCCTTAGCCAGCACCCTGATGACCTCACCCTAACCGCCTTTGTCACTGCTCTGTCTGAGATAGTGACTCGCAAGCGCACTATCGCTCAGTCAAGCGGTGTTGCGGCAGTCCCTATCTTTCAGGGGTGTGCTCCCTCCCAGTGTACATACGCTGACGTTTCCACCGCTGTTGCTATGGCTGCCCCTGCCATTGAGACCGCAGCTGCAGCTTTCCCGCAGCAACGACAGCGTCGAGGCCGTCGCGGCCGCAGGGGAGGGCAAGGTGGTGGCGCTAGTGGTGGTGGTGGAGGGGATAGTGGTTCTGACGAGTGGATTGGGGCTGGTGTCCAGGAGCAGCAACAGCCGCAGCAGACACAGCAGCAGCAGTCGCAATAGCAGAAGCAGCAGCAGCCGCAGCAACAGCAGCAGCCGTGGGCCCGCCTCCGGACGGGGTGGCGAGGAGCCCCTGGAGGTGGTGGCCGAGGTGGTGGGCCTTGCAGCTTGGTGTCTACCTGCAGCATTTGTGCAGTGGGATGCGAGTACCAGCTTCAGACCAAGCCCCTCCATGGCACTGTGTGCCGCCGCCCGCACCCGACCGCCCGCTGCTTCCGCCGCCTCGACGACCTCTTTCGTCGTCGCTTCGGCCCGGCTCCGGACCTCCCCAACTGGCCCAGTTTGTTGCGACACGGTGTGCCCATTTTTGACTTAGACATGGTTTAGATTAGTTCTTCCTTCCATTCTCTGTGTCCGGATCCTATTACCCTATCTTCTCTAGCTTAGGCGTAGCCCCTGTGTGTAGTACAGACACCCCTGCTGCGCCAGGAGTAGGACCATATGCTTTGTCTAGTCTAGGCTCCACACTCGCTCCTCCTTCATCTCCTGCTACTGCTTCCCTGTCCTTCACCCTTGACTCTAGTGTGTCTGCGTGCTTCTTCCATGACTACGCCACACTCAGGCTGCTTGCCATGCCTGCCGCTGTCTCACTTGCTGACCCCTCTTCTGGTCCTGTCGTTGCTCGCAGCTACACTACCCTTCCCTGTCCAGCTGTCCCCTCGGGCTCCCTTATAGGCCTGCACATCCCTTCGTTCTCCAGGAACTTAGTTGGTGTCGGCTGTCTTCAGGACCTTGGTGTCATCACAAAGTTTCCTGGTCACAAGCGGTACGCTGTCTGTACCGATGCCGCCTCAGGTTCCCCCCTTGCGACGTTCCCCCGGGACCTGGTGTCTGGCCTGTTTACGTTGGACACTGCTTCCCCCCTGGTTGGGGCGTCCTCCTTGGGCCCTGCGTCTACCCACGTCGTCGCTGCTTGCTCGTGTTGGTCGCTTCTGTGGCACCACCACCTAGGTCACCCTGCACTCCCGCGCCTGTGTCACATGTCCCAGTACGGTCTCGTCCTCAATCTCCCTGCGTCGCTTCCTGCCCTCCCTCCCTCGCCTTCGCCGCCGTGCATGCTCTGCATCGAAGGCCGGCTGTGCCATGCTCCTCACTCCTCCTCGCTTTGCCCTGCCACCGCACCCCTCAGACCTTGCACCTGGACGACTGGGGCCCTACCTCTGTCCCTGGACCGCATCGTGAGCGCTACTTTCTCATGCTCATTGATGACTATACGTACTACACCATGGTGTTTCCCCTGGAGCGGAAGGCCGACGTGCCTGATGTTCATATCCCGTGGGTCGTAGCTGCGCGCCTCTACCGCAGTCTCCCTGTGCTATGCCTCCACACTGACTGTGGCGGCGAGTTCGCCTCTGGTCGGCTTGGACAGTTCTGTCGTGCGGAGGGCATCAACTAGTCGTACACCCTAACGGTTCGCACAGCAGAATGGGGTCATTGAGCAATGCATCAGTTTGGCCATGGAGGTGGCTTGTACCTCCATGATCCATGCCGATGCACCCCATTTTCTGTGGCCGTTCGCCGTTCGCTACGCCGCTCACCAGCTTAAACTCCGGCCGCGCTCACAGCGGCCGCAGGTTTTGCCGACCCTTCTTTGGACCGGGTTCCCTGGTGACGCGTCCGCGTTCCACGTCTGGGGCTGCCTCGCTCACGTTCGTGCCTCTGGCACGGACAAGCTCACTGCCCGCACTATCCCCTATGTCTTCCTCGGTTTCCCCCTTGACTCGTCTGACTGGCACTTTTACCACCCGTCGTCTCACCGTTTCTTTCACTCTCGTGACATCACTTTCGACGAGTCTCTCTTCTTTTACCATCGCTTTCCCCACCAAGGTCACCCGGTTTCCTCTCCCCTATTTCTTGTTTCCACTCCCCCGGTAGGCCCTGCTCACCTCCGTCCTCGTCCTGCTCTGTTTGGTGTGTCTCACGTCACTCCCCTCACATCGGTTGTCCCGGTCGAGGAGTCGGCTGATTCTGGTGGACCCGCGGCGCAGTTCTCGCCGCATGTCTCTCCCCCAGTGACTCCTCCTCCGCCGTTGCAGTCGCCTCCGCAGAATTCGCTGTAGCCGTCGTTGCCGCCGCCACAGCAGCAGCCACCACCGTCGCAGTTGCCGCCGCCGCCGCCGAGGCAGCCACCACTGTTGCAGCAGCAGCAGCCGTTCGTGGACTCTGGGGTTCCTGTCGTGGCTTGTCCCGGCGAGCTCAGGGGTGGCACTGGTACTGGAGAGGGTTCTCGCTCTAGGGGTGCTCGTCCTGGGGGTGCTGGAGTGGAGTGTTCCGGAGGTAGCCGTGGTGCAGCTGGCGGTCCAGGTGTCAGCATTGAGCAGCAGCAGCAGCAGTCGCCGACGGTGTCCGCCGTTCGCCTGCTCGGCCTTCCCTCCCCTGACCGCTCGCCTGCGCCTCCCCCACCGCCTCCTCCCCTTCCTGTCCACGGCCCTGTGTTTCCTCCGCCACACTCATCCCCATCTCGTTTCCCCCCCTCGTTCCCCTTCCGTTACTCCTCCTCTGTCTCCTGACCCGACGCCTCCGTCTCACATCTGGTTTCGCCGTCCCTCTCATGTTCGTCCTGTCTTTCTTGTTCAGCGTTCTCACCCTATGTTGCTCCATTCCCACTTATCTCGTCCTCCCCTCCTCCCCTTGCCTCTTCCGTCGTCGCTCGTTGTAGCTCTGCCTCCTCTGTCTGACTACCTTCGTGCCGCTCGTCCTCTTGTTCCTCGGGTCCTTGCCTCCCTCGTTACCGACCTGGCTGTACCTGTCTCGAGTCTTGATGCTCTTGTCGCTGCCGTCGTTGACTTTGCCTTTACCTGCCGCCTTGATTACGCCACCACTCTGGTCTCTAGCCTTGTCCGTCCTCCGTCCATCGGGGGTGCTCCTGCCCTTGGCAATGACGTCCTAGAGGACAGGCAATACGAGCTCACTTTCCTGTCTGAGGCCGCTCCCCATCTCTGTTCCATGCTGCTAGTCCTTGAGGGTGACCCTGACGCCTTTGACATCCCGACCCCTCGCACTTACGCTTAGGCGACCTCGGGACCCTGGGCCTCTTAATGGATAGCTCCCATGGAGCAGGAGATGGCATCTTGGAGATCCACCGGCACCTACATGGACGCTGTTCCCCCACCTCGGATGAACGTAGTCGATGGCCGGTGGCTCTTAAAGGTGAAGCGTTCCCCTGGAAAGCCGCCTGTGTTCAAGGCGCGCTACGTGACAAGAGGCTTTAGTCAGCGCGAGGGTGTGGACCCTCGCCCAGACCCCGAAGATGACTGCTCTTCGGGTGGTGTTACACGTAGCAGCACAGCATGACTACGAGCTACACTCCCTCGACTTCTCCACTGCGTTTCTTGTGGGCAGCCCACACAAGCAGGTCTACCTGCGTCGTCCACAGGGCTTCATCGGTACCTTCCCTCCTAGGACCTAGTGGCTCCTCCAGCGCCCGGTCTACGGTCTGCGACAGGCACCTCGTGAGTGGCACGATACTCTCCGTGCTACGCTACCTGACCTGTAGTTCTTCCTCTCATCTGCAGTCCCCTCGCTCTTCGTTTGTGCTAGCCAGACCCCGTTCTACATCCTTGTCTACATAGACGACTTGGTCTTCGCTACAGCAGATAGAGACGCACTAGCCTCCGTGAAGGCTAAGCTGCTGAGGAGACACACCTGCACTGACCTAGGAGAGCTGCACTGCTACCTTGGATTGCATATCTCTAGGGACAGAGCAGCGCGCACCATCACTCTCACACAGTCACACTTGGTGCACCAGGTCCTTCATAGGTTCGGTCTTGAGTTCTCCTTTGCACAACCCACACCTTTGCCAGTAGACCACAGGCTCTCTGCTCTAGTTCCTGAGGAGACAATAGAGCCTAGTGGTCCTTACGCAGAGCTGGTGGGTTGCCTCATGTACCTGATGACTTGCACTCGTCTAGTTCTTGCATACCCTCTCAGCATCCTGGCTCGCTTTGTGGCGTCAGGCAGACACCGGCCACAACACTGGTCGGCAGCTAAGAGGGTTTTGCGTTATCTAGCAAGTTCATCGGGCATGGGACTCATGCTAGGAGGACGCAGGCCAGTGGTCCTTATTGGGCACACGGACGCTTCGTGGGCAGAAGACACTGAGACACTCAGGTTCTCCCAGGGCTACTGCTTTAGCCTTGGTTCAGGTGTCATCTCGTGGAGGTCCACTCGCTCCTCGTCTGTTGCCCAGTCCAGCTTTGAGGCTGAGATCTACGCCGGTGCCATGGCGGCACAGGAGCTCCACTGGCTGACCTTCTTGCTCACCGACTTAGGTGAGCGGCCTAGCTCTGCCCTGGTTCTGTACGCTGACAACATGGCCATGATCCTCCTGCGTTAGGAGCCTCGACTTGAGGGCAGAGCGAAGCACATCCAGCTGCGGTACTTCCTCCTGCGCGAGCTACAACAGCGCCGCCAGGCCCGCGTAATTCACTTGGCCTCCGGTGCCAACACGGCTGATATCTTTACGAAGGCGCATGCGCCTAAAGATCATCAGCGGCAATGTGTACAGCTTGGTCTTGTTCCCGTAGCCTCTCATTTGCTAGGGCCTTGATTGTGTACAGACTCACTGGTGAGCAGACCTAGGCCACAGGTTAAGCTGGTGAGCAGCGTAGCGCACAGCGAACAACCACAGAAAATGGGGTGCACTGGCATGGACCATGGAGGTGCGAGCCACCTCCATTATCAGGCCAATGTGTCGCTCAGTGACCCCATTCTGCTGTGGGGACTCCGGTAGTGTGTACATCTGGCGGATGCCCTGCGCACGGCAGAAACGTCCTAGAGTGCCCGAGGCAAACTCGCCACCTCTGTCAGTGTGTAAGCGACCTTCAGGCAGACGGTGGTGTGTGCGAACAGCAAGAAGCTACGGGAGAAGAACAGTAAGCATGTCGGCCGCTCTAGTGGGAACACTGTGGTGAACCGTGAAAAGTCGTCAACATCGACTAGGAAGTAGCACTCTCGGCTAAGACCATGGACCAGGGCAGGGCTCCAGACGTCCATGTGCAGTGTCTGTAGCGACGCTGTAGTAGGAGGAAACGAGGAGTGAGGGGCGGTGCTCTGCCGGCCCTTGATGCAGGTGATGCACAGTGGTGCTACCGACGGGGGCAAGGCAGGTAGCGACGCAAGGAGACCAGTAACTAGACCGTGCTGGGACATACTAAGACGCGAGAGCGCCGGGTGACCTAAGCGGTGGTGCCACAGAAGGGTCGGGTGGGCTAGTGAGCGACAGGAGCAGGACGCGGCGACCTCGGCAGACACAGCAGCCGACGGAGACTCAGTGTGCAATGTAACCTAGCTCTAATGCCATGTTAGAGTAGAGGGAAAGGTTGTGACTAAGGGAAAATATCGAGGGATAAAAAACTAGGGATGTACTCATCAAGAACTAGCTAGGCTACAAAACAAATATGACCTAGCTAAGCTAGATAAATATATTTGTTGGCAGGCCCAACTTGAAAGAGAGAGCTGCAAAAATGGACTAACTATTGTGGCCCTCTATTTTCCGTCCGAAACGACACTGTTCTGATAGTGCATGTGGTATGCATAAGAAAAAGAAATGCTCGCGCGTGGTTGGCACAAAATGAAAAGTAGTTGCTCATAGAATGCAATTGGATGCGCAGCTCTGCACGAACTAGCGTTCTTGCCACGAAATTTCAATCACGATGTCGCAGCGACGAGCGCGACGTGCAATTGACGCTGGCGATGTGCACAGCGTATAGGTTCGTTTGTACGACTCAATCGCAGAAGCGGGCTGGGCCCAGGCTGTTTCAAGTTGGACCCAGTTTTGCTTCTAATTACTTATTAGAAGCAACTACGACGAGTTAGACACACCAGAGACGTCAGCTAACTTGTGTTTGCACCGTTTTCACGTCGTCCCTTGCTTCGCATCGTCCCTCTACAGTGACGGAACAATCTGTTCACAAAATGGCACTGCTTAGCAAGTTCATGATGTTTTTACAAGTATGAATGAATTATTCACAATCTGGAGCATGTGGACATTATGCATAAACAATTGATGCAGCTCTAGATAGGACAAAATCTAGCCAATATCGAATTGCTAATAGAGAGTACAAGCTTTAACGCTCGATGGTCGATGTGGACAAATACTACCTGAGTAGAGACTAGATCTGTTTTCGTCGAGCATTCTTTGCACGAGCTAGCAAAGTCGCTGAGACTTTCGCGAGCGCATGCCCCTTACCCCGTGATCCTCCAGTAACCATGCGCCCGCTTGCTTCGCATCAAAGATACCAGATCATGAGCCTCTGTCGCCAGGGTCTAAGTTTTCGACAGATCACACGAACGCTAGGAATAGGGCAGAGAATCGACCATAAAAACACACTGAAGGCTAGTCACAGCAGTAATCGTCTAGCAACTAGGCCAAATGTCCACTCTTCAGGTCGATCGCGACTACTCTCAACGTGACACATGTGCACTTTCGTGCACACCATCATGTTAGGTGCCGCATTGACGAGCATTGAGGCTGCATAACCACTGGAATCGAATCACGTTGTGAAGGTCCACCCTCACACTGTATGAAATTCCCTCTATGTGACTGGGTTAGTCGTTGTACAGCTATTGCGCAAGCCTCAACTATTAGCTCACAACATCTGCGACTACACGGAATTTCGTCAGAGCCCACCTAGACTGGACTCTGGACGACTGGAAGCGGATGATCAGGTCGAACAAGACTCAGATCACTCGATATTGCTCGGATAGCCACACCCACGCATGGATTCGCGAAGGCGCTGCTCTCCAGGGGCATCAGGTGAAGTAGACTGTGAAGCATGGGGGCGGGCTAGTCATGGTTTGAGTCTGTATAATGTCTGATTTGCCTGGTTACATGTGCAAGATTAATGGCCGCACACATGGCCAACTCTATCACAGCATATTGCATGACGAGGTGGCTCAAACTCTTGATTTCTATGATTTGACCGTCTTTAGCATGACGTTCCAGTACACTGTATGACCCCAAACCCAAGTGCAGGATCGTTCAGGAGTGTCTAGCGGAGCAAGATTTTGTGGTCCTACAATGACCCTATTCCTCCCCCGATCCCAATCCCGTCGAGCAGCTCGCCAAGCATGAGCAACCCTCCACAAGCATGCTATAAACTTGGGAGCACGTGCACGAGGTACGGGACAGCATTGGGGCTGGCGTGTGCAAGGCTCTGATAGACAGTATGCCTAGGAGGATCAGAGCAGGAAGTAGGGCTAAGGGGAGATGGACCCGGTATCGATATCGATAATTTCAAATGTCGCTCATCCCGGGAACATTCTGTCCGAGTGTACCACTTGTGATCTTCATTGTGCTATGTTCTGTTCTAGTGTGTTTTTTGGACAAGATGTCATTTTTCACACAAGCCTACAACAGTGGCAACTAGAACCTTAAAACCAGGAAATAAAAAACCTGATAATTTTCTCATGGGCTCTGATTTTGTCCAGTTAATGGCCAACATGTGGACAGATTGTTCTGTCAGTGTATCTTAGCTTTGGGCTTTAAGTATTGCAGTATCACTTCTGTTGAAACACAAACAGGTTGAATCAAGTCACAATAGTCTTTGTGAATTCCGTCGTTGTGTCATTCACTAGTATCTTCTGAAACCACTCCTGAGCTAGGATCGGCCAAACCTAGCTCACGGCAAAATTGGAAGACATTGACTGGTACAACACAAGAATTTACCCTCATTTTGAGGGCCCAATTGTGTTATGAAATATAACTCAGAGTATAGCGCAGAATACTATAGGGGAGCATGACTACAGAATTTCTCTAACAACAAAAGGCCTAGGGCTTATATAGTGCTAGTTGACCAGGTTGAACCTCAAGAGTTGGACCCGTCAAGGACTCGATAGTCCCGAGGGCGACGAGGTCAAATTGGGTTCGAGGCGCCTCGGTAACAGGTCCGGGGCCGATTAGGTCGGCGAGGGTGGTTCGATGCGAGACTTCAAAGCCAAGGCTGCACAGACGAACCGTTCGCGGTACTCGCTGTAGCGAAGCCCAGTAAGGATTCGTGAAATCCTTACAAATTGCGTAGAAGTGGCAATTTAAGAACACTGCTGGTGTGTCTGCACCTTATGACACACCCCACTTGTCAAACATATTTGTATATGTTATGATAGGCTAGATAGGTGCATGCTCTTAGAGGGTACAACCGCTTGAACAAGATCAACATGTATGCCACATTCTAGTTAACTTTTATACTCTGAGATGGTATCAGAGCTAGGTTAGGTCCTCCTCGTCCACCCGTGCTTCCGCTCTTGTCCTAGTCCTAGCCGCCCGCTCCTAGCCGCCCCTTCGCGTCCCGTCGGCTTCGTGCTCCCCACCGGCCCGTTAGCGCCCTTCCGGCCCCGTTAGCGCCCCATCGGCCCCGTGCGCCCCCTCTGGCCCGTTAGCGCCCTGCCAGCCTGTTAGCGCCCCGTTAGCGCCCCGTCGGCCCCCTCTAGCTCGTTAGCACCCCGTTAGTGCCCTGTCGGCCCCCCCTCTGGCCCGTTAGCACCTGTCGGCCCCGTTAGCGCCCCGTGCGCCCCCCCATATGGCCCTTCTCACCCCACCGGCCTGCTAGCGCCCCGCCGGTCCGTTAGCGCCCCACCGGCTCGCAAGCGCCCCGTCGGCCCTGTGCGCCCCTCTGGCCCTGCTCGCCTCGCTGGCCCGTTCGCGCCCCGCCGGCCCGTTAGCGCCTTGACGACCCCGTTTGCGCACCGTCGGCCCCGTGCGCCCCTTTGGCCCCGCTCGCCCCACCGGCTTGTTAGCGCCCCGCCGGCCCGCTCGCGCCCTACCGGCCCCGTTAACGCCTCGTCGGTCCCGTGCGTCCCTCTGGCCCTGCTCGCCCCGCCGGCCTGTTAGCGCCCCGCCGGCCCCGTTGGCGCCCTACCGGCCCCGCCCGTGCACCGTCGACCCCGTGCGCCCCGTCGGCCCTCGCCACCCCGTCGGCCAGTCAGCCAGCTCCAGCCTCGCCGGCCCCTGCTTCAGCGGCCAGCCGTCGGACCATCGAGTCCCAGCGCCGACCCACCGGCTATGGCTCCCTTCAGCGCCAGCTTCCTTGCTGGCTGTCTCCACTACTCTCCACCGCTCTCCACCGCTCTCCACCGCACTCCACCGTACTACACCGCACTCCACCGCACTCCACCGTACTACACCGTACTCCATCGCACTCCACCGCACTACACTGCACTCCACCGCACTCCACCGCACTACACCGCACTCTACCGCTCTTTACTGCTTCCTCCACCTGTCCTCCTCACACTGTCAGCGGCAATCAGCAGCTGCAGCAGTGGTGATGGCGGGGTCACAGCTCCGTCTAGACGAGAGGGTCGGGCACCCGACTTTGAGGCGTGGCTCGTCGACCTTCGGCGTCACCTTACAGGTCAGTGCCAGGACGATCAGTCCCTGGCTGTTCATGTCGATGGCCTGCTTCCCCGCCCCCCTGCTCCTGCTGCCCTCCCTGATGCCCCCACCACTGCTGAGCTTGAGACCTTTTCCGCTGCTGCGCTTGATCGTGTCGTCTGGGACTCGCGCGACGCTGTTGCCCAGCTTGCTATCAGCCGTGCGCTCCCGCTCTCTGAGCATCCTTGCTTTACCACTGTAGCAAACGCTCAGGCCTCTTTAAAGGCTGTCATTGCGCGCTATTCCACTCCCGCCACTGCCTCTGCTGGCGGCCTGAACCTTCCCATGCTATTCCCCGATCTTGCGTCCTTCCCACCTGTCGCCGACTTTGCCACGCACCTCCGCGCGCTTGAGACGAGCTACCGCGCTGCTAGCATTGAGCCACAGCTCATTGCCTTCATGCCGCCGTTCTGTGCTACCCTTTATCTCATCGCCACGCGCCTCCCTGACCGCCTAGCCACAGCCCGCGACCACTTTCTTAGTCAGCACCCGGGTGACCTTTCTCTCACCACCTTTGTCATTGCCCTGTCCGAGATAGAGACCCGCGAGTGCGGTATAGCTCAGTCTAGCGGTACTGCGGCGTTACCTATCTTTCAGGGCTGTGCTGCCTCCTAGTGCACTTACTCTGACATCTCTGCTGCTCTTGCTGAGACCGTTGCTGAGGCCTCAGCGCAAAAGCGTCCGGTTAAGTGTCGCCGCCCCGAAGGGGGGGCGTGGTGGGGGGAAGGGGGGTGGCGGTGGGGAGGGCGGTGGCGGTGAGGGCGGTGGTTCAGATGAGGGGACCGGGCCTGGTGCCCCGGAGCAGCCGCAGCAGCAGACACAGCCTCAGCAGCAGCAGCAGACTCAGTAGCCACAACCGCCGCCGCAGTCGTCGCAGCAGCAGCAGTCGCCGTGGGGACCCCCGCCGCCGTGGTGGACTGGCGGCACTAGCGGCGGTGGTCATGGGGGGGGTGGATGCAGCTCGGTGTCGGGTGGAAGCTCCAGCGCGGTCACATGCTAGTACCAGCTTCAGACCAGCCCTCGCCGCGGCACTGTCTGCCTCCGGCCTGGCCACACCGCCGACCGCTGCTACCGCCTCCTGGACGACCTGTTCCACCACCGCTTCAGTCTTGCGTCGGACCCTCCGGACTGGTACGCCTTGGCTCACCGTCGTGTGCCGGTCTTTGAGCTTGACATGGATCGGATAAGGAATGCTATGTCTGTCATGTATGCAGATGACTCTAGTGTGATTGGACCCTATTACCCAGTGTTGCCTAGCGTAGGAGTGTCCACCGTGTGTAGTCTAGGCTCCCCTACTGTGTCAGGTGTAGGACCCTCTGCCTTGTCTAGCCTAGGCTCCACCCTAGCCCCTCCACCGGCAACCGCTAGCGCTTCGCTCACCTTCACGCTCGACTCCGGTGCATCTACCTGCTTCTTCCACGACCACACTTCCCTTACGCCACTTGCTGCCCCTGCCACCATCGCACTTGAAGATCCCTCCTCAGGTCCGGTAGTTGCACGTAGCTCCACCACCCTTCTCTGTCCGACAGCCTCTTCGTGCAATCTTACAGGCCTGCACATCCCCTCGTTCTCTAGGAACCTAGTTGGTGTCGACTGTCTTCAGGACCTCGGCGTTACCACTACGTTCCCTGGACACGAGCGGTACCCAGTCTGCACCGAGACCACCACTAGTGCTCCTCTGACCATGTTCCCCCGGGACCCTGTGTCCAGCCTGTTTACGCTTGACACTGCATCCCCCCCGGTGAGGGCGTCCCCCCAGGTAGCCGTGGCTTGCTCGTTTCGGTCGCTCACTCATCTGTCGCTGCTGTGGCACTACCGCCTAGGTCACCCTGCACTTCCACGTCTGGTCACATGTCCCAGCACGGTCTTGTCCTAGGTCTCCCTGCGTCGCTCCGTTCCCTCCCTCCCTCGCCTGCACTGCCGTGCACGCCCTATGTCAAGGGTCGGCTGCGCCATGCTCCTCACTCCTCCTCGCTTAGCCCTACCACCGCACCACTCCAGACACTGCACCTGGACGTCTGGGTTCCAGCCTCAGTCCCTCGGCCACATTGAGAGCGATATTTCCTAGTGCTTGTCGACGACTACACGCGCTACACCACGGTTTTTCCTATGGAGCGGAAGGCCAATGTGCCTGACGTTCCTATCCCGTGGGTCATAGCTGCGCAAGCGCCGAGATCTCCTCATGTTGTGTCTCCACTCCGACCGTGGCGTCGAGTTTGCCTCCGGTCGGCTTGGCCGGTTCAGTCGTGCGGAGGGCATCACCCAGTCGTATACCCTGCTGGACTCCCAACAGCAGAATGGGGTCGCTGAGCGACGCAACGGCTTGGTCATTGAGGTGGCTCGTACCTCCATGATTCGTGCCGGTGCACCCCATTTTCTGTGGTCGTTCGCTATTCGCTACGCCGCTCACCAGCTGAACTTGTGGCCCCACTCCAAGCGGCCGCAGGTCTCACCCACCCTCTTCTGGACCGAGTCTCCTAGTGACGCATCTGCGTTCCACATCTGGGGATGCCTCGCTCACGTTCGTGCCTCTGGCATGGACAAGCTCACTCCCCGCACTATCCCCTGTATCTTCCTCGGTATCCCCAGGACTCGTCTAACTGACACTCTTACCACCCGCCGTCTTATCGCTTCCTTGACTTGCGAGACGTCACTTTCAACGAGTCTGTCTTCTTTTATCGTCGCTTTCCCCACCCCTGTTTCTGGTTCTCACTCCACTGGTAGCCCCTGCTCCCCTCCCTCCCCGTCCTGCTCCATCTCGAGTGTCTCACATCACTCCCCTCCCGTCGCTTGTCCCGGTCGAGGAGTTGGCTGACTCTGGTGGCCCCGCGGTGAAGTTCTCGTCGCTTGCCTCTCCCCCAGTGTCCCCTCCCCTGTCGTCGCAGCCGCTACAGCAGCAGTCCCCGCCACCGTAGCAGCCGTCGCCGTCGCAGCAGCAGCAGCCGTTTCTGGACTCTGGGGGTGCTGGTGTTGAGGAGGGTGCTAGTCCTGGGGTTCCTGTCGTGGCTTGTCCCGGTGGGCTCGGGGGTGGCACCGGAGCTGGATTGGGTTCTCGCTGTGAGGGTGCTTGCTCTTGGGGTCATGGAGTGGAGTGTTCCGGAGGTAGCCATGGTGCAGCTGGCGGTCCAGGTGTCGGCGTCGAGCAGCAGCTGCAGCATTTGCCGACGGTGTTCGCCCTTCGCCTGCTCAGCCTTCCCTCCCCTGATCGCTTGCCCGTGCCTCCCCCGCCGCCTCCTCCCCTTCCTGTCCACGGTCCTGTATTTCCTCCACCGGACTCATCCCTGGCTCGTTTCCCACCTCGTTCCCCTCTTGTTACTCCTCCTCTGTCTCCTGACCCGACGCCTCTGTCTCACGTCTGGTCTCGCTGTCCCTCTCGCGCTCGTCCTGTCACTCTAGTTCAGCGTTCTCACCCTATGTTGCTTCGTTCCCACGCGTCTCATCCTCCCCTCCTCCCGTCTCCTCCTCCGTCATTGCTCGCTGACGTGCCTCCCCCTCTATCTGACTACCTTCGCACCGCCCGTCCTCTTGTTCCTCGGGTCCTTGCCTCCCTCGTTACCGACCCGTCTGTTCTTGTCTCGAGTCTTGTCGCTCTTGTCAATGCTGTCGCTGACTTCGCCTCTACCTGCCGCCTTGACTGTGCCACAACTCTGGTCTCTGGCCCTGCCTGCCCTTCGTTCGTCGGGCGTGCTCCTGCCCTTGGCAATGATGTCCTAGAGGACAGGCAGTACGAGCTTGCTTTCCTGTCCGAGGCTGCTCCCCATCTCTGTTCCATGCTGTTAGTCCCTGAGGGTTACCCAGACGCCTTTGACATCCCGACCCCTCGCACTTACGTTGAGGCGACTTCGGGACCCTGGGCCTCTCAGTGGATAGCTGCCATGAAGCAGGAGATGGCATCTTGGAGATCCACCGGCACTTACGTCGACGTAGTTCCCCTACCTGGGGTGAATGAGGTCGATGGCCGGTGGCTCTTCAAGGTGAAGCGCCTCCTGGAGAGCCACTTGTGTTCAAGGCACGCTATGTGGCTAGAGGCTTCAGTCAGCGCGAGGGGGTGGACTTCTTTCAGACCTTTGCCCCGACCCCAAAAATGACTACTCTTCGGGCGCTGCTACACGTAGCAGCACAGCGTGACTACGAGCTCCACGCCCTCGACTTCTCCACTGCCTTTCTTCAGGGCAGCCTACAAGAGCAGGTCTACCTGTGCCGTCCTCAGGGCTTCACCGGTACCTTCCCGCCTGGGACCTAGTGGCTCCTCCGGCACCCATTCTACGGCCTGCAACAGGCGCCCCATGAGTGGCACGACACGCTGCGTGCTACGCTATCTAACCTGCGGTCCCTTCCGTCCTCTGCAGACCCCTCGCTCTTCGTTCTTGCTGGCCAGAATCCATTCTACATCCTTGTCTACATAGATGACCTGGTCTTCGCTACTGCAGATAGACACACTATGGCCTCTGTGAAGGCCGAGTTGCTGAGGAGGCACACCTGCACTGACCTAGGAGAGCTGCGCCGCTACCTTGGCCTGCAGATCTCGAGGGACAGAGCAGCTTGCACCATGACTCTTATACAGTCACACTTAGTGCGTCAGGTCCTTCAGAGGTTCGGTCTTCAGTTCTCCTCTGCACAGCCTACACCTCTGCCAGTAGACCACAGGCTCTCAGCTCTTGTTTCTGAGGAGTCAGTAAAGCCCAGTGGTCCTTACGCAGAGTTGGTGGGTTGCCTCATGTACCTGATGACTTGCACTTGTCCAGATCTCGCATACCCGCTCAACATCCTGGCTCGCTTTGTGGCCACAACACTGATCGGCCGCTAAGAAGGTTTTGCATTATCTAGCAAGTACATCGGGCATGGAGCTAGTAGTGGGAGGACGCAGGCCAGTGGTCCTTACTGGGCACAGTGACGCTTATTGGGTAGAAAACGTTGAGACCCTCAGGTCCTCTCAGGGCTATTGCTTTAGCCTTGGTGCAGGCGCGGTCTCGTGGAGGTCCACCCGCTCGTTGTCTGTTGCACAGTCCATCTGTGAGGCTGAGATCTACGCTGGTGCCATGGCGGCACTCGAGCTCCGCTGGCTGACTTTCTTGCTCACAGACTTAGGTGAGTGGCCTAGCTCTGCCCCAGTTCTGTACGTTGACAATATGGCCATGATCCTCCTGTGTCAGGAGCCTCGACTTGAGGGCAGAGCGAAGCACATCCAGCTGCGGTACTTCCTATTGCGCGAGCTACAGCAGCGTCGCCAGGCCCGCGTAGTACACTTAGCCTCAGGTGCCAACACAGCTGATATCTTTACTAAGGCGCTTTCGCCTAAAGATCATCAGCGGTACTGTTTGCAGCTTGGTCTAGTTCCTGTAACTACTCACTTGCTAGGACCTTTATTGTGTACTTCTCTTTATATATACCTTTCTGGCTGGCCTTGTGGCTTCTCTTCCAGTGGTCGGACTAGTAGTGCCGCCCTAGTTTGCTCTTGTCTTGTTTGTCCTCTTGCTGACTGGTCTTCGGATCCTTGCCTCAGAGGTTGGACGAGTAGTGCCACTCTGAGGTATGTGTCGACTTCCAAGCACTGCCCCTCATCTGGCCTAGGGGGTGTGTCAAACATATTTGTATATATTATAATAGGCTAGATAGGTGCATGCTCTTAGAGGGTACATCCACTTGAACAAAAACAACATGTATGCCACATTCTAGTTAATTTTTCTACTCTGAGGCCACTAACATGAGTATGCACGTGTACCGGTTTTTTGTTGTTGTTGTTGTTGTTTGTTTGTTTGTGTGTGTGTGTGTGTTTTTTTTTTTTTTTTTTTTTTTTGGGTGAAAGATGTGGGCCTTGGCTGTGGATAAATAATATATGTGCCTATAGGGATAAGATATCAGAAGTGAAATGAACATCCGTTTCCCATAACTGGTACGGAATCGAAGGTGGAGAATACTGCGTACAGTAGCTGCATGTACCAGGACTCGTGCGTGACCCGGTCATTATCAAATGTCATCCTTTGTGCTAGGCACGCAGATGGGTTTTCCTGACATCAGGTTTCTCCGTCCACATACACATGACGTCCAGTGAACCGCCCATTCGTCAGAGGCCTCCTTGCACTCGTCAGTCCGACTGCCACGGATATGCAGTCAACGGCCCGTCATGGACTGGCCCAATTTTGGGCGGCACAACCACTTGCGACACTGCTGGGAGCGAACATGCAGAAGGAACAATTGTAGGTTGACTCGGAACCAGGGTGCGATTGTGCGACAGTTACCGGGGTACGCGGGAGAAACAACGAATGTCTTCCATGTTCCAAGGTTCCTGCCAAACGGGTAACCATGGTCCTAGCTTCAGGCCCAATTTGCCAGCAATTTGAAGGCGTCCGTTACTAGAGTGACCGCCCGAAAAAAATTTGGGCCTCTTTCAGACCTCTAGTGTAATTGAGGATGACATGCGAAGTGTCAGGCGAGCATGTCGATTTGCACGGAGCATGACACAAGGGAGCCAACTTGCAAGTCTTCATGCAAACGTTGGGGGGGAGGTGTGTACTGTGTTCCCACTCGTGTCAAGGGATCTGACACGCGCTCTAAGCTTGAGACAAATCTGTCCTAACCTGTCGTCCTTCGAAGATGACTCTACAGTAACCTCGATATTACCGCACAGGCTTCCACCACATCCCCTTCCACCAACCCTTGTACCCAGCCAACCATCCCTCCCTCCCATCCCACCCCACCTGCTGCTTGTGTGTCACATCACATCCCATGGTGGCCCTGCCTTCAACTCACCTCAACACCAAACTCTGATCCCCCGACTACATCCTCGCTTTCCATGCCGTCGCGACTGCAAGCACCCCCTTTCGTTCGTCCGCACACGCCATCTAGCCGCGCCCATGCGCCGATAACCGAGCAAGCCAGCCAGAAGCAGCAGGCGGCGAGGCGCTAGAGCCAGGAATATCTCGTTTCGCCCCGCGACGAAACCGCGACATGCCGCCATGCAGCACCTCTGGCTCGCGCAAACCACGGCCCTCCTTCGCCTCTGGTACCGCACTCTCCTCGCCAAATGCCAAGAAGCCGCAGGAGCGATCCGCGCTGGTGCTGCTGCCGGTGCCAGTGCCGGCGGCAGCGGCGGCGCGATCCAGGGGCAAATCGGGCGGATAGGACAGTTCGGTCGGCGCATAGGGCATCAGATCGGGGACCAGGTCGGCAAGCTTCACCTTGCCGGACGCCGGCGATGGCTTTTTCTAAGCGTCTTCATCCTCGCGTCCGCGACCATGCAGATGTCGTGGCCCGTGCGGCACCACGGGAAGCGACACGCCGCCACGGCGCTGCTCCCTGCGTCCTCGATATCGGCCACCTCGTTACTGGCGATGCAGCAGCGAGGCGGTGGGGATGACGATAGCGGGGATCGGCGGGTGATGGGCGAGGATGAGCTGGCGTTTGGTGACCTGGGCGACTGGACGAGCCAGAGGCAGCGGGGGGGGGGAGCGGAGGGGGCTTGGCCTACAGAGCAGGGAGGGAAAGGAGAGAAGGGAGAGACAGGAGGAAACGTTAGCAGTTCGCCTTCGCGAAACTGGCTGGGAGGGCTCGGGGGGACAGAGAAGGCGAATGGGAGCGAGGGTCGCTTGGGTGGGAGTGGGGAGGTGGGGGGATGGGCAAACAGGAGTGCGGGAGGGGATGAGGGGAAGGTGGAGGGAAGTGATGGGGTGAAGGCGGAAAGAGTAGATCGAAGAGAAGAGGGAGGCGTAGCAGGAGGGGTTGGGAAAGGGGATGAGGCGGGAGGAAAGGGAGGCACAGGGGGCGGAGGAGGAGGAGGGGGAAGTGGGGCAGGGGAAGGAGGCGGAGGGGGGGGGAGAAGGGGAATGGAAGGGGAGGGAGGAGCAGGACGAGAATCGGTGGAGGGTGGAATTGGTGTGCAAAGTAGTGGCGGAAAGCCAAGGGAGGGAGATGCAGAAGACAGAGGTTATTTACAGAGGGAGCAGAGGTCTTATGGATATTGGCGGGCAGGGGGCGGGGGGGGGGGCGGGGGCGCAGGCGAGGGAGGGGAAGGAGGACGGGGAGGGGGAGGGGGAGGGGGCAGCTGGGACGCAGCGAGGAGTGGCGGAGAGGTTGCGATGGAAGGAGGAGGTACAAAGGAAAAGAGAATGGACGAGAGAGAGAGGTTCGAGAGGGAAGGGAGAGAGCGGTGGGCAGGCCGCGGATGGGGGGGGGAAGGGCAGGCGGGGAGGAGGGATGGATTGGGGGCGCGAGAGGAAAGAGGCGGGGAGAAGGAGAGCAGAAGAGAAGGGGACGGAGAAGGGGTAAGTCAAGGTGGGGAGGGGCGAGAAGGTGGGGTAGTCGCAGGGGGGAGTGAGTGGAGGGACGGGCCGGGGGCGGGGAGCAGGGATGCTTGGGCGAGGAGGGAGAGAGGAGGGGAGAGGGACGAGCTGGGTGCGGCTGATGCAAGCGGGACTCTGCAGGCGGGCAGAGAAGCGTTGAGTGGGGGAGAAAGAGAAGGGTCGGGAGGAGGGGACAGGGCGAGGCGGGGAGCAGGACAAGGGGAGGGGAATAGGGGCCGGGACGAGAGGGGATCATGGGGGGAAAGAGGGGGGGAAATGGGGGAGCATGGTTTGGGGAGGGGGGGGGGCAGGAGGGAGGCGGAATGTCGTCTGTAGAGAAAAGGCAAGCGCCAGGTATGGCGGACAAGGATGGCGCGGATTGGACGAGAGGATGGAGAGGGAATGACAGTGATGTGAGTAGTCATGCAATCAGGCACAGCAGTGGGACGGTGGGGGAGAAGGGCAGTGGGACGGGGATAAAGGGAGATGGAGGTGCGTTGGTGGGCGGGGGTGGGGTGGGGTCTCCAGAGCAACCAGCGACGGGGTTGGGAGGGCGACCAGGGGCTGTAGCCGGGGAGGCCGGTGTACCAGGAGTGAAGGTAGGGGAGGGGAAGGTCTCAATAGGGGCTGGGACAGGGGCACAGGTACGGGCAGAGGCAGAGAGCGGGGCAGGAGGGGCTGTGGGAGGGGCCGGGGCGGGGGCAGGAACAGGGGCACGTTCAGGAGGAGTCCAAGGGTCAGTGGCAGGGCCAGGGGGAGCAGGAGGAGGAGCAGGAGGAGGAGCAGGAGAAGGAGGCAGTGTGAAAGGCACAGCCGCAGCTGAGGCTTCGGTGCAACCTGACGTGCATGTGGTGGCAGAGGTGAGGTGCATGTGGTGGCAGAGGTGGCGTGCTTGCTTTCATTAACTGCCTTTCAATCACATGGTCTGCTGCTGCATTCCACATACCACTTCCTCCACTCTGCATTCTCTTCCTGTCCTGTGCCCTGATCGCCTTTCAATGTTCAAATGCTCTCCCTGTTCACCAGCCACCCCCTTTGTTCATCAACATCATGCCGTCCGTCCGCCTCGCCTCTGCACTCTGCCATCCAAAGAGCGCCCTGCTTCACCCGACCACAGTCCCCTCACCCACCCACCTCCCAAACCCGTGTTCTAAAACGCCCATCGTGCCGCCCCAATCTTCCCCGCCTCCTCCCTCTCTTACCCCTGCTCGTCCAACCCACCATCTCCCTCACTTCTCCTCCCCCTCCCATCTCCTCCCTCCCACATCACCGCAACAGGGTCTGCTGCCCAACCGCCTGCGCGCGGTTTGCGTGGCGCACGCCCTGACGCGCGCCTCAGGCCTCTCCGTGCGCCTGCACTGGCGCCAGCATGTGCACCTGCCGCCCGGTGCCGCACTTACAGGCCCAGGCTCAGGCCCAGGCACAGATACGCGCCTGGACACACGGCTAGGCACAGGCGCAGGCACAGGGGCAGGAGCAGGGGGAGGGGGAGAGACAGGAGCAGGGGCATTGTCGTCTAGCAGCAGCGCGAGTGGTGGGAGTAGTAGTGTGCCGGGGTTGGTGGCGGCAGTGTTTGATGATTTGCTGATGCCGCTGCCGGGCATGACAGTGGACGTGCACGAGGAGGTGGTGCTGCGAGGGGGCGGCGAGCAGGGCAAGACCTGGCCGGAGGGGGGGGCAAGTGGAGGGTTCACGCCCCCTGCTGGGTTTTCGCTGCAGAAGGTATGCTGGTGTGATGGTGGTGGTGGTGGTGATGATGGTGATGATGATGACGATGCTGATGCTGATGCTGATGCTGATGCTGACGGTGCTGGTGCTGGTGCTGGTGCTGGTGCTGGTGCTGGTGCTGGTGCTGGTGCTGGTGCTGGTGCTGGTGCGGATGCTGGTGATGGTGCGGGTGATGGTGCCCTATGTGCTGCGGCTGCCAATACTTTCGGACCGTGTGTCTCTCAAGGGCGTTTCCGCTGATGGCTCTCATCCCCTCACACTGCTGCTCACTTGTTCCTACCCCGTCCCCACTCCGCCCTCCCTGTCCCTCCCCGTCCCCCTCTCCCCGCCCCTGCTTTTTCTCCCTCCCTCATTTCCCTCATCCTCTTCCCCCCGACCCCGCCCCCCCTCAGCTGCCCTTGGAGTCGCCTGCGTGTGGCCCCGCGCCCTTCCACCAGCGCCACCCCGTCCCCATCCTGCTCTACTTCTCCCCTCTTGCCCTGCGCTCCCACCAACTTGTCAGTGCCCCCTTCTGCACCGTCCTCTCTCCCCTACTACCATCCCTCACCTCCCATCCCCGCCACTCCCACCCTCTCCCCTTCCTTTTTTTAGCACACTCGCTTGTGTTTCCGAGGCTCGAAACGCAGGCTGCATTCCTCTCAAGCCTCCTTTTTTTGTGTAACTCTAGGACCCTCGTAGTGTCAGCCAGCGTCCTGCAATCACACTTTCATCTCCTCCATTCCAGCCTCTTTCACATTCGTCTCCCCATTGATCTCGTTTTCGTTTTCTATCCCTTTTGCTTTCCCCCACACATCCCAGTACTCTCTCCGTCCTCTCCTTTCCCCCCCCTGCTCACTCCCCCCTCTTGCTCCTCCTACTGCCGCCCATGCGCCCATCGCCCCTGCCTGTAGCAAGAGAGTGTGCAGGCCATCATCAACGCCACGTCAGCCTGCCAGCTGGCGGCGCCTCTCAAGACGTGCTACAGCCAGCTGGCCCCTGCGCCACCTGTGGACCAGCTGATGGCCAATGAGAACATGACACGTGTGCGCGAATCCATGGGCGTGTACCTTGAGGTGTGATGGGGCGTGACTGCATAAGTTGAGGGGGGTGGGGAGGGGGGGGGAAGGAGCGTGGGGAGTTGGGAGGGAGGGAGGGGGTTTGTTTGAGGCGCCTGAAGTGAAAGATGCGGTGGGGGTGGGAGGGAGGGGGTGGTGGATGTGATGTTGGAGTGCATGCGCTCTTCCATCCGTTGTAACCACCTCTTTTCCCAGTCCTTGTGTCACACTCCCTCATTCCCCACTTCTCTCCCTCACCCTCCGAACCTTCACGACGGGGTGGGGAGTTCCTAACACCCGTCCTCCTCTCCTCTCCTCCTCTCTCCCCTATCCCCTCTGCCCTCTCTCCTCCCTCATCTCTCCTCTCTCCTCTCTCTTCTCTCCTCTCCCATCTCCCCTCTCCGCTCCCCTCTCCCACCCCAGTGGCCCACCTCAACCCCCATGCTCTACAACAGCTTTCTCTGCCCAGCCCCCTGGGTGCTCAACTGCTCTCTGCGCCACCTGCTGCTGCACCTCCTCTGGTCCCCCAACGTCTCACTCACCGCCGCCTCTTTCTTCCCCCCCTTCTCCACCGTGCCCTCCCCACCCTTGAAATGAAACCACCCTCCCCACCACTGTGCCCTCCTAACACCCCACGAACTAACCCCTCCTCTCCTATCTCCTCTCCCCGCCCCCCTCTCCCCACCCACCCCAGGGCCCCACCTCATCCCCAGCCCTCTACGGCGGCTTTCTCTGCCCGGCCCCCTGGGTGCTCAACTGCTCGCTGCACCACCTGCTGCTGCACCTCCTCCGCGCCCCCAACACGTCCTTCACCGCGGCCTCCTTCTTCCCCTCCTTCTCCACCGTGCTCTCACGCGCCCTGCACCCCTCGCTCCTGCCCCTGCTGCTCCGCGCCTCCACACGCCGCTACTCGCTCTGCTCCTTCTTCCGCCCGCCCTCGCTGCCCATCCGCCCGCCTGAGCTGTCCATTAGAGACTGGAACGAGAGGCGGAAGAGGCAGGAGGAGGGGGGTGGGCTCATGGGGGAGGCTGGGGTGGCGGAGGGACGGATGGGAGGAGGGGGAGGAGGGGGCGGAGGCGGAGGAGGCGGAGGCGGAGGGGGAGGAGGAGGAGGAGGGGGTTTGAGTGGGCGTAGGGAAGGAGTGGCGTTAGACTTGGGGTTATCGGCTGTGGAGAGGCAGCGGGCAGCCAGTGGGTTTGGCAGGTGAGAAGCGTTCTTCCCTCCCTCTTCTGTCCGTGTGTTTGATCTGGGCTGGCCTTCACCACTGGACTCTCGCTTCCAGCTGTGCGTCCTACTAAGTTAGCCAGCCGGCCACTGAAATACCCCTTGTGTGATAGCCATATTCTTGTTGTTTGTTCTCTGCCCCCCACCACCAACCTACCACTCTCTCCCTCTCCTTCCCCCCACCCCCCTTCCGCGCCCCCTCCACTACCCTTCCCCCCTCTCAGCCCAAGCAACGCCTCTCGCGCCACAGCAGGACCCAATAGGCGTCTCCTGCAGGCTCAAACTGGCGCTGGCGCTGGGTCGGGGGCCTCAAACCCCCCTTTCCCCCTCCCCCACCCTTCCCCCCGCACAGCCCAAGCAACGCCTCTCGCGCCACAGCAGGACCCAAGAGGCGTCTCCTGCAGGCTCAGCCGCAGCCTCAGGCTGGGCGTGGCGTGCCGAGAAGGCCGGGCGGGAAGCCTGGGAGGAAGGGCAAGGCGTACCCTCTGGATGTTGCCCGGCAGTGCGACCAGCTGTGGGTGCGTTGCTGGCAGCCTGAGCGTATGGGTGTGTGTGGGAGATGTTGGGTGAGAGCGAGGGAGAGGGGGGGGGGGGGTAATGAAGTATGAGGGGTGGCGCGGGTGCAGTCTCGTATGCAAGTTGTGAGTGTACCTCCGCTTTCACGTGCCCTTGTGTCCACCCGACTATTTCTGCAAACCCACCAACCCTCAATTTTTACCTGCAGCATTCCCTTCCCGTCCCTCCTCCCCTATCTCCCCTGCCCCTCCTTCCCACTCCTTCACAACCACACCCTCGATAATCCCACTCCATCTCTCTTCTCTTGCAGGCCGCCGCAGCAGAGCGCCTGGAGTCAGAGGCGCTTAAAACCCCCAACCCCACCCTCCCTCTCATTCTCCCAAGCCCCACCAGCTGGCAGAGCTGTTTCTTCTGGGCCACACGCGCTCCCTGCTGCACCCACTTCTGAAGTACCTAGTAATCCGAGCGTCTAATACCCCCCCCCCCCTCTGTCCCCCCCCACTTCCCTCCCCCCATTCCCGCCAGCTAGCGGAGCTGTTCCTTCTGGGCCGCACGCGCTCCCTGCTGCACCTGGCTCGCTCCGTGGAGTCGGACTTCATTGCGTCGCAGGCCGCTGCAGTGGAGGCTGCGGAGCAGCTGGAAGCAGAGGCGAATGCAGTGCTGGCAGGCATTGACGTGTTCCTGGCGCTCTACCACAACAAGAAGAGCAGCGATGGGAAGGGCACGAGTGGCGGGGGCGGTGGTGCTGGTGCTGGTGGGAAGGGAGGAGGTGGGGGTCAGGGGAGTGGTGGGAGTGGGAGGTTTGCGGTGCTGCCGCTGATTCCGAGCACGGCGCAGGCCACCAGCTTGTTTTCTCGCAGCACAGTGGCGCATCAGCTTATAGTGGATGGTGAGTGGAGGGCTGTTGAGTACCTAACCTTGTGGGTCTGCACCAGGCCTCACGATTGGATTTTTTTTTTTATCCGGATTCTTCCAGATTTGAATATCGATGCCTCGAAATATGGCTAAATGTCGCGGTTTGTGCATTTCTGAGGTCCAAGGGACGCAGATCTCGTCAAAAGGATCAGAATAAGCTTTGAAACGGGCAATTTCGGGTCCGTTTAGGGGATCCGGATTTGATTCCGGCACGGGTTTCGCTGGTGAACCTGAAATTCCGGATGATTACCCGTCTATCGTGAGCCCTGGTCTGCACACTGCACAGCTGTGCATGCAAGTTGGGTGCCCAGATGCTAGTTCCCTGGCGTGTAGATTTGAGGCGCCTCAGCTCAGAGCTATAGTGCAACACGTCACTCTGCAGCTAAAGAGCTGAGCGGATGCTGATTCTGTTCTTGGTCTCTTCTCTTTCCCGTGTCCATCCATCTTTCGTTCCCCCCCTGCCATCCCCGCTCCCACCCACACTCCCTTCTCCTCCACCCAAGACTCAGCCACCCCACACATGATCACGTTCCAGCTATTTTCCACCTCCCTTTTCCTCCCCCGCTTCTCGCCTCCACTTCGCTTTCCACTTCCCCCACTCCTCCTCCCCCCCCTCCCCAGACTCCCTCAGCACGCTCTACTGCTTCATCCCCAAGGTGGCCTGCACGTCATGGAAGGTCTGGTTCCGCACGTACCACCGCCTGCCCAGCGCCGCCAGCATCGAGTGGGCGCACGCCACGGACGCCAACGGGCTCCCGGAGCTCTGGTTCGCATTCGACGAGGCCGCTGCGCTCCGCACGCTCTCGTCCAGAAAGCTGTTTCGGTTTGTGTTTATGAGAGACCCGTTTGCGCGCGTGGCGTCCGCGTATCTGGACAAGCACGTGGCGGGGGGCGTGGGGAGGAAGGGGAGGCGGGCGAGCGGCAGCGAGGAGCGGGTGCTGAAGGGACGGCAGCAGTGGAACATGGTGGGTGGGTGGAACATGCTGGGTGGAAGCAGTCCCAGCTTCCTCCCTCTCTCTCTCGCTCTCTTTCACCCTCTGATCTCCATGTCCCTTGTCGTTTTTCTTGTTTTATCTGGTTTCCTGTCTTCTTCTTTAACCGGTGAACCGCCTCCGGTTATCGTGACTCCTCTGGTTCCTTCTCCCGCCGCTCTGCTGCGCCCATTTCGACGCCACTGCCATCAACCTACCTCTGTCCATCCTCGTTCAGTAGACCTGGTGGGAGTGGTTGATGCACTCAGTCGAAAGGAGGCAATGTCACCAATTGAGCGCTTGATCCCGGTGGCTGCCTTATACAGGGTGGCACTGCAAGCGTGCACTCTGCATATGTCCCACAGAACATACCTGTCTTTAGACGTACCTGTCTTTAGACGTACCTGTCTTTAGACGTACCTGTCTTTAGACGTACCTGTCTTTAGACGTACCTGTCTGTAGACGTACCTGTCTTTAGACGTACCTGTCTTTACATGTACCTGTCTTTAGACGTACCTGTCTTTAGACGTACCTGTCTTTAGACGTACCTGTCTTTAGACGTACCTGTCTTTAGACGTACCTGTCGAGCTTACTCTCTTGAAACAAACAGCCAAATGTCGCCTTCTGAAGTTGGCAGGGTCCCTACATATGTGGTCCCAGGTCCCCCCCACCCCCATGTTGTGCATCCGGTTCTTTCATCGTCCGATCTCTACCTAATCTCCACATCTCACCCTTCTCTCCCCATCTTCCCCCCTCCTCCCCCTCCCCCTTCTCCCCCTCCCCCCCAGCTCTTCTTCTCGCGCGTGCCCAAGCTATTGGCGCAGCTGGCAAACCCGGTGTCGCACCTGCTGTCGTTCCACGACTTTGTCTTCCTCATCGAGCGCGTCCCCAAGGACTGGCTCGAGCCACACATCGCTCCGCAGGTGGGGGCACGTGCAGGGGGGGGCACGTGCAGGGGGGGGCTGGTGCAGGTGGGGGCTCGTGCAGGTGCTGCCTGGGTGGGGTTGGGGGCCAGAGGAGGAGGAAGCCAATCAGTCATGTGAGCCTGCGGACTGCAGTGGCAGCTCTGGTTAGCTATCTTGCCTGCCGTCTTGCCTGCCGTCTTGCCTTCCTGCACTGCACCCCACTGGTGACTTTCGGGTCGACTCAATTGGCGCCCCCGCTGGCCACACCCCCACTGTCCCTTCCCCAGGCACGCCTCTGCGGGCTGCACGACATCAAGTACGACTTTGTGGGGCGCCTGGAGTCGCTGCAGCGCGACGCCGCCATGGTGCTGCAGCGCATGGGCGGGCTGCCCTCCTACGACCTCTTCTCCACCCCCGCCTCTGCCGCCTCACTCGCCGACGCCGGTGCCGATGCTGACCCTGCCGCTGTCGCTCTCGCCATCAGCGCCGGTGCTGCTGGTGGCGCTGGTGCTGCTGCTGCTACTGCTGGTACAAACACGTCGCAGCTGGGTGTGGGGCAGTTCCACGTCACGAACGCAGCAAGCAAGCTGCTAGACCTGTATGATAAGGTAGCGAGCCCACATTTAGCACGTGGACCTGTCCTCTCCATCCTCCACCTTCCGCCCCCCTGCTCTTCCAACCCCATTCTCAGTCGCCCCTTCCCATTTGCCGGTCCCTCCATGCACCCTCCGTCCACCTCTCACCTGCTCTGAACGTCGTCCCATGGCTACATTTCAGATGTGTGCTGTCAGCTGTGCTCCATGCTTGGCGTGCCCCAAGCCTTTCCCATACTGTCTACCCAGCATCCATCTCCACTCAGCTTCTCTACCCTGACTTATCAATTATCATTCTCACCATCCTTGCCATCCCCCTTTGTGCACCCCGCACAGGAGACGTATGAGCGTGTGAAGCGCATATACTGGGTGGATCTCAGCATTCCTCTCAACAATGTCACTGCAGATATTCCTCGCGTGTTGAGAGAGAAGTTTGAAATGCCCAAGAAAGCTCCCACGAGGCACTGACATAGGGAAACAGTGATTGCAGTTAATTATGGCCACTGGCCGGCCCTCAAATGCATAGAATCAAACTCTCTAGTGTTGTATTGTATGCCCTCGAGCCAAGTCTTCCTCTTCTCAAAACGAAGGACGAAGATTTTGAGATTCCATTTTGTAGCTTAGCTTAAAGCGAGGGTCTCAAGTGTCAAATGTAATTTAGGTTGTTATTGTAGACTATACAGGATTGTGCCTTAGAGGGTACAACACCCTAGTCTATATATCCTTGTACACACACATTCTAGTTCAATCATTTTTCTTTCTGATATAGTATCATAGTAGGTTAGATCCCCCCCTAGCCCGCCCACGCTTCCGCCCCTACGTTCCTAGCCGGCCCCCCCCTGGCCGTCGCGCTCGTTCCTAGCCGGCCCCCTGGCCGTTCGCGCCTGTCCCTAGCCGGCCCCCTGGCCGTTCGCGCCCGTCCCTAGCGCTGCGTTCCCGTCCTAGCCGGCCCCCTGGTCGTTCGCGCCCGTCCCTAGCCGGCCCCTGGCCGTCGCGCTCGTCCCTAGCCGGCCCCCTGGCCGTCGCGCCCGTCTCTAGCTGGCTCCTTGGCCGTCGCGCCCGCTCCTAGCCGGCCCCCTGACCTTCGCGATCACTCCTAGCCGGCCCTTTGACCGTCGCGCCCTTCCCTAGCCGACCCATGACCGTTCGCGCCCGCCCCTAGCTGGCCCCCTGGCTGTCGCGCTCGCCCTTAGCCGGCCCCCTAGCCGTCGCGCCCGTCTCTCGCTGGCCCCCTGGTCGTCGCGCCCGCTCCTAGCCGGCCCCCTACCCGTCGCGATCGCTCCTAGCCGGCCCCCTGACCGTCGCGCTCGCCCCTAGCCGGCCCCCCTGGCCGTTCGCGCCAGTCCCTAGCCGGCCCCCTGGCCGTTTGAGCCCGCCCCTAACCGTCGCGGCTGCTTCTAGCCGCCGTCGCGGCCGCTTCCAGCCGTCCCTCGGCCGCCCTTAGTCGTTCCGGCCGCCCCTCGCCGCTGTGGCTGCCCCTAGCCGCCGCCGCTGCCTTCTCCAGCCGCCTCACGGTCGCTCCTGCCGTCGCGGCCGCCCCTCGCCGCCGTCGCGGCTGTCCCTGGCCGCCGTCGCGGCTGTCCCTGGCCGCCGTCGCGGCTGCCCCTGGCTGTCGTCGCGGCTGTCCCAGGCCGCCATTGCGGCTGTCCCTGGCCGCCGTTGCGGCCGTGTCTAATTGCCGCCCGCCGGCCGGCCCCTGCATTCGCGCCGTCGCCGGCCCGCCGTTGCCTCGGGTTCGGCCCGCTCTTCCCGATCAGCACCGCCCTCCGAACCCCCCCCCGGTACCGTACTGCATCGCTTTGCACCGCACTGCACCGCTTTGTACCACACTGCACCGCATTGCACCGCACTATACCGCACTGCACCGTTTTGTACCGCACTGCACCGCACTGTACCGTACTGTACCGCACTGTACCGCACTGCACCGCACTACACAACACTGCACCGCATTGCACCGCACTGCACAGCACTGCACCACACTGTCCTACTCTATACTGCCCTCTATTGTCACTCATGGCGGCAGTGCTCTGCTTTGATGCTGAGGGCCAGCCGATTGAGTTTGATGCGTGGCTTGCTGACCTCCGTCGCCATCTCACTGGTCAGCGACAGGATGGCCACTCGCTGTCTGTCCATCTTAATGGTACACTCCCCTGCCCTGAACCCCCCGCTGCACTGTCTCCTGACCCCTCGTCCGCTGAGCGTGAGTCCGCTGCAGCCGCTACCCTTGCTCGCTCTGTCTGGCAGTCCCGTGACGATGTTGCACAGCTTGCTATTAGCAATGCCCTCCCCCTGTCCGAGCGACCTCGCTTCAGGTCTATCACCACTGCCCAGGCTTTCCTAGATGCTGTTGTCCAGCGCTATTCCACCCCGCCTGCTGCCTCGGTCGGTCGTCTGATCCTCCCAAAGCTCTTTCCTGACCTTGCGTCGCTCCCCACTGTCGCCGACCTGGCCGCTCACCTGCGCACCATAGCCGAGACCTGGCGTGCTGCCTGCACCCCCACACAACTTTTAGCCCACCAGCTGCCCCTCACCTCTACTCTCTACCTGCTAACCACCCGCCTCCCTGACCGTCTTGCCACTGCCCGTTACCGCTTTCTTAGCATCCACCCCGCAGACCTTACCCTCACTAACTTTGTTGACACCCTGTCCGCTATAGAGGCCCGCCACCGCTCTATTGCTCAGACCAGCGGTACTGTGCTGGTCCCTATCTTTCAGGGTTGTGCCCCCGCTCAGTGCACCTTCTCCGACGGTTCTGTCGCTGTGAATGAGACTGCCGCTGCCGCACAGGTTCATCCTGGGAAGGCTCGCCGCCCCAAGGCTGGACGTGGCGACGGGGGTGGGGGTGCGGGTGTAAGTGGTGCTGGAGTTGGGTCACCTAGTGGTGGTGCTGACGCGGGGACCCTACCAGGTGCAGCCGAGCAGCCGTCTCAGCAGTCGCCGGTGTTGCCGCCGGACCCGCCCCAGCCGCAGCAGCCGCAGCATCCACAGCCGCCGCAGCTGCAGCAGTCGCCGCAGCAGCAGTAGAGGCGGACGAGTCGTCTTCCGCCTGGGTGGCCCGGCGCTGGTGGCAGCGCTGGATGTGGTGATGGTGCGCGTGGTGGGCTGCCGAGTGGTGGTTCGGATGCCGCGCACAGTCAGTACCTGCTTCAGACCGGTCGTGGCTTCGTTTGCGGTAAGATCGGTCATACCTCCGACCGCTGTTTCCGTCGCTTGAACGACCTGTTTTGTCAACGCTTCGGCCCGTCGCCCAAGCTCCCAGACTGGCACAGCTTGCTTCGTCGTAGGGTTCAGATTTTTGATCTGGATATGGATGACATTGTTACTGCTCTGCATGTAATGTATGCTGATGACTCTAGTGTGCTTCCGTCTAATTACCCCTTGTTGCCTAGTGTAGGTGTGCCTTGCTTAGACTCCCCTGCTGCGTCAGGCGTAGGATCCCCTGCTTTGTTTAGCCTTAGTGCTTCCGTCGCTACTTCACCTCCGGCCGCCACTACCGCGCTCTCCTTCACCCTCGACTCTGGCGCTTCCCGGTGCTTCTTCCGCGACTCCACCACGTTGACACCGCTTCCTGTCCCTGCCGCAGTCTCTCTTGCTGACCCCTCCTCCGGCCTTGTAGTCGCCCGCAGTTCCACCACCCTCCCCTGCCCCGCAGTTCCTTCGGGCTCTCTCACAGGCCTGCACATCCCCTCGTTTTCCAGGAATCTAGTTGGTGTCGGCTGCCTCCAAGACCTTGGCGTCACCACTTCGTTCCCTGGTCACGAGCGGTACGCTATCTGTACCGAGGCCGCCTCTGGTGCCCCCCTTACTACGTTCCCCCGGGACCCGGTGTCTGGACTGTTCACACTAGACACTGTGACCCCCCCGGCTAGGACCCCCCCTCAGGTGGCTACGTCTACCAAGGTTAGTGCTGCCTGCTCCAGTCGGTCACTCACCCACCCGACTCTCCTGTGGCACCACCGTCTAGGTCACCTTACGCACCCGCGTCTGCGTCACATGTCACAGCACGGTCTCGTTCTAGACCTCCCTGGGTCGTCCTCTGAGTTTCCCTCCTCCCCTGCCCCACCTTGCAGGCCTTGTGTCGAGGGCCGGCTTCGCCGTGCTCCTCACTCCTCCTCGTTTCCCCCTACCGCCGCACCGCTACACACTCTGCACATGGACGTCTGGGGCCCCGCCCCCGTCCATGGGTTGCGTCGAGAGCGCTACTTCCTAGTGCTTGTCGACGACTACACGCGCTACACCACTGTGTTCCCCCTGGAGCGGAAGGTCGACATGCCTGACGTTCTTATCCCGTGGCTTGTCGCTGCGCGTGTCCGTCGCGGTCTCCCTGTCTTGCGCCTCCACTCCGACCGTGGTGGCGAGTTTGCCTCTCATGTCCTTGGTCGTTTCTGTCGTGCGGAGGGCATCACCCAGACGTTTACCTTGCCGGACTCTCCGCAGCAGAATGGGGTCGCGGAGCGACGCATCGGTTTGGTCATGGAGGTGGCTCGCACCTCCATGATCCATGCCGGTGCACCCCATTTTCTGTGGCTGTTCGCCGTTCGCTACATCGCTCACCAGCTTAACCTATGGCCACACCCCCAGCAGCCTCCGGTTTCGCCGACCCTCCTTTGGTCAGGGTCACCAGGTGACGCGTCTGCGTTCCACGTCTGGGGCTGTTTTGCTCACGTTCGTGCCTCTAGCACGGACAAGCTCACTGCCCGCACCCTTCCCTGTGTCTTCCTCGGCTTCCCCCTTGACGCGTCTGACTGGCACTTCTACCACCGGCCATCTCACAGGTTCTTTCACTCGTCACGTCACATTTGACGAGTCCGTCTCCTTCTTTCGCTGCTTCCCCTACCGAGGTCCCCCAGTCACCCCCCCCTGTTCCTGGTCACCCCTTCCCCAGTCGTCGCCGCCCCTCCTCCTCCCCCTCCCCGTCTTGCCCCTTCTGGTGTGTCCCACGTCACCCCACTTACGTCGGTTGTACCGGTTGAGGAGTTTGCTGACTCTGGTGGTCCTGCGGTGCAGTCCTCGCCGCCTGCCCCTTCTAAGGTGTCCCCTCCGCCGAAGCCTCCTTAGCCGCAGTCGCCACCGCTGTCGCAGTCGTCGTCACCACCGCCGCAGTCGCCGCAGCCGTCCTTGCGACCGCAGCAGCCGCAGCCGTCGCCGCAGCAGTTGGTTGCCTCTGGGGGTGCTGGAGTTGGGGTGGGTACTCGTCCTGGGACTCCTGTCGTGGCTTGTCCCGGCGGGCCGGGGGTGGTACCGGTGCTCGAGGGGTTCTGAGCTTTGGGGGTGTTTCTTCTGGGGGTACTGGTGTGGTGTGTTCTGGAGGTAGCCGCCTGGCAGCTTGCGGTCCCGGTGTCGGCGTCACACCGCCGTCACAGCAGTCCCCGCCGGTGTCCGCTCTTCGCCTGCTCGGCCTTCCATCCCCTGACCCCGTGCCCGTGCCTCCTCCTCCTCCTGTTTTCGGCCCTGTGTTCCCTCCTCCGGACGCGTCTCCGGCCCGTTTCCCCCCTCGTTCCCCTCCTGTGTCCCCTCCTCTGTCTCCTGACCCGACTCCCCCGTCTCACGCCTGGTCTCGCCGTCCCTCCCGTGCTCGACCTGTCTCCCCTGTCTCGCGCTCTCACCCTATGTTGCTTCGTTCCCACACGTCTCGTCCTCCCCTTCTCCCGTCGCCCCCTCCGTCCTCCCTTGTCTTTGCTCCCCCCCCTCTGTCTGACTAGCTGCGTGCCACTCGTCCTCTTATTCTTCGGGTCCTTGCCTCTCTCGTTACCGACCCGTCTGTTCCGGTTTCGAGTCTTGACGCCCTTGTCGCTGCAGTCGCTGTCTTCGCCTCTACCCGCCGCCTTGACTACGCCACCGCTCTGGTCTCTGACCCTGCCTGTCCACCGTCTGTCGGGGGTGCTCTTGCCCTTGGCAGTGACGTCCTGGAGGACCGCCAATTCGAGCTTGCTTTCCTGTCCGAGGCTGCTCCCCATCTCTGTTCCATGCTTCTAGTCCCTGAGGGTGACCCCGACGCTTTCGACATCCCGACCCCTCGCACTTACGCTGAGGCAGTCTCGGGACCCTGGGCCTCTCAGTGGATAGCTGCCATGGAGCAGGAGATGGCATCTTGGAGATCCACCGGCACCTACGTCGACGCAGTTCCCCCACCTGGGGTGAACGTGGTTGATGGTCGCTGGCTCTTCAAGGTGAAGCGCCCTCCTAGAGAGCCGCCTGTGTTCAAGGCGCGCTACGTGGCTAGAGATTTTAGTCAGCGTGAGGGACTTCTTCTAGACCTTCGCTCCGACCCTGAAGATGACTACTCTTCGGGTGCTACTGCACGTAGCAGCGCAGCGTGACTACGAGCTTCACTCCCTCGACTTCTCCACTGCGTTTCTTCAGGGCAGTCTACACGAGCAGGTCTACCTGCGTCGCCCACAGGGCTTTACTGGTACCTTCCCTCCTAGGACCCAGTGGCTCCTCCGACGCCTCGTTTACGGCCTGCGCCAGGCTCCCCGTGAGTGGCACGACACGCTGCATGCTACGCTTGCTGACCTGCAGTTCTTTCCGTCCTCTGCAGACCCCTCGCTCTTCGTTCGTGCTGCCCAGACCCCGTTCTACATCCTTGTTTACGTAGACGACCTGGTCTTCGCCACAGCAGACAGGGACGCACTGGCCTCCGTGAAGGCAGAGGTGCTGAAGAGACACACCTGCACTGACCTTGGAGAACTGTGTCACTACCTTGGCTTGCAAATCTCCAGGGACAGAGCTGCCCGCACCATCACTTTGACTCAGTCACACTTGGTGCGCCATGTCCTTCAGAGGTTCGGCCTTCAGTTCTCCTCCGCACAGCCTACTCCTCTGCCTCTAGACCACAGGCTCTCCGCTCCAGTTCCTGAGGAGTCAGAAGAGCCCAGTGGTCCCTACGCAGAGCTGGTGGGTTGCCTCATGTACCTGATGAATTGCACGTGCCCAGATCTTGCATACCCTCTCAGCATCTTGGCTCGCTTTGTGGCTACAGGCAGACACCGACCTCAGCACTAGTCTGCCGCTAAGAGGGTTTTGCGTTATCTTGCAAGTACATCGGGCATGGGGTTAGTGCTAGAAGGACGTAGGCCAGTGGTCCTTACTGGATACACAGACGCTTCTTGGGCAGACGACGTCGAGACCCTCAGGTCCTCATAGGGCTACTGCTTCAGCCTTGGTTCAGGTGCCGTCTCGTGGAGAGCTACCCTCTCCTTGTTTGTTGCCCAGTCTAGCTCTGAGGCCGAGATCTACGCCGGTGCCATGGCGGCATAGGAGCTCCGCTGGCTGACCTTCTTGCTCACTGACTTAGGTGAGCGGCCTAGCTCTGCCCCGGTCCTGTACGCTGACAACAGGGCCATGATCCTCCTGTGTCAGGAGCCTCGACTCGAGGGTAGAGCGAAGCACATTCAGCTGCGGTACTTCCTCCTGCCTGAGCTGCAGCAGCGTCGCCAGGCGTGCGTAGTATACTTGGCCTCCGGTGCCAACACAGTTGATATCTTTACGAAGGCGCTTGCGCCTAAAGATCATCAGCGGCACTGTGTACAGCTGGGTCTCGTTCCTGTGGCCTCTCACTTGCTAGGGCCTTGACTTTGTACAGTCCTTTATATCTATATTTTACCCAGACTGACCTTGTGGCCTTTCCCAGTGGCTGGACTAGTAGTGCCGCCCTGGGCTTGCTCTTGCCTTGTCTGTACTCCTTTTGACTGGTCTTTAGTGTCAAACATCTGTATTTGTTATGTTTGTATAGACTGTATAGGGTTACCTCTTTGAGGGTACAACACTTAGGTATATTTGTGTGTACTCTCACTTTACCATTATTCAATTCTAATTTTGATATGGTATCACGCGTAGGTAGGATCCCCCCCACCTCCCGCTTCCGCTCATGCCCCCTCCCAGGCCCCCTAGCGCCCCTCCTGGGCCCCGTCGCGCTCCTCCCAGGCCCCGTAGCGCCCCGTAGCGCCCCTCCTGGGCCCTGTAACGCCCCTCCCAGGCCCCGTCGCGCTCCTCCCAGGCCCCCTAGCGCCCCTCCTGGGCCCCGTCGCGCTCCTCCCAGGCCCCGTAGCGCCCCGTCGCGCCCCTCCTGGGCCCCGTAGTGCCCCTCCTGGGCCTCGTCGCGCCCCTCCTGGGCTTCGTAGCGCCCCTCCTGGGCCCTGTAACGCCCCTCCCAGGTCCCGTCGCGCCCCTCCCAGGCCCCGTCGCGCACCTCCCAGGCCCCCTAGCGCCCCTCCTGGGCCCCGTCGCGCTCCTCCCAGGCCCCGTAGCGCCCCGTTGCGCCCCTCCTGGGCCCCGTAGCGCCCCTCCTGGGCCTCGTCGCGCCCCTCCTGGGCTTCGTAGCGCCCCTCCTGGGCCCTGTAACGCCCCTCCCAGGCCCCGTCGCGCCCCTCCCAGGCCCCGTCGCGCTCCTCCCAGGCCCCCTAGCGCCCCTCCTAGGCCCCGTCGCGCTCCTTCCACGCCCCGTAGCGCCCCTCCTGGGCTCTGTCGCGCCCCTCCTGGGCCTCGTTGCGCCCCTCCTGGGCCCCTGTAGCGCCTCTCCTGGGCCCCCCGTCGTGCCCCTCCTGGGCCCCGTAGCGCCCCTCCTGGGCCGCGTCTCACCTTGCCCGACCCCGTCGCAGCCGCCCGGCTCCGTCGCGCCCGCCCGGCGCCGTCGCAGCCGCCCGGCCCCGTCGCGCCCGCCCGGCGCCGTCGCACCCGCCCGGCCCCGTCGCGCCCGCCCGGCCCCGTCGCAGCCGCCTGGCCCCGTCGCCCTTGCCTGGCCCCGTCGCAGCCGTCCGGTCCCTGCTTGCCACCCGCCTCCCTGACCGCCTTGCTGTCGCCCGCGACCGCTTTCTTAGCGTTCACCCCGCAGACCTCACCCTCGCTGACTTTGTAGACACCCTGACTGTGATAGAGACCCGTCACCGCTCCATCGCCCAGGCGAGCGGTGTCGTGCCGGTCCCTATCTTTCAGGGTTGTGCCCCCGCTCAGTGCACCTTCTCCGACGGCTCTGCCGCAGTGGCTGAGACTGCTGCTGCAACGCAGGTCCGTTCGGGGAAGGGCCGCCGCCCCAAGGCTGGGCGCGGCGGAGGAGGCGGCGGGGGTGCGGGCGGGGGTAGTGGTGGGGTCGGGTCGCCTGGTGCTGGAGTGGACGAGGGGGCCCGGCCCAGTTCAGCTGAGTCGCCGCCCCTGCAGGTGCAGCAGCCGCAGCAGCCGCCGCAGTCGCAGCCTTCGCAGCAGCCGCAGCAGCCGTCGCAGACGCGGCAGACGAGTGTCCTCCCGCCAGGGTGGCCCGGCGCTGGCGGTGGCCGGGCGCGTGGTGGTGTGCCGCGTGGTGGCTCTAGCGGCGGGCGTTGTCGGTACCAGATCCAGACCGGTCCTCGCCGCGGTTTCGTTTGCGGTAAGATCGGTCACTCCACTCCCCGCTGTTTTTGTCGCCTGGACGACCTCTTTCGTCAGCGCTTCGGCCCGTCGCCAGACCTCCCGGACTGGCACAGTTTGCTTAGTCGTCAGATTCAGATTTTTGATATGGACATGGATGCCATTGTTTCCGCTCTGCATGTGATGTATGCTGATGACTCTAGTGTGCTTCCCGCTTATTACTCACTGTTGCCTAGTGTAGGTGTGCCCAGCTTAGCCTTCCCTGCTGCGTCAGGCGTAGGATCCCCTGCTTTGTGTAGTCTTGGTGCTTCCGCCGTCGTTCCGTCGCCAGACCCCTCGGCTTCGCTTTCCTTCACCTTGGACTCTAGCGCCTCTCGGTGTTTCTTCCGCGACTCCACCACCCTGACGCCGCTTCCTGTTCCTGCTGCCGTGTCTCTTGCTGACCCCTCCGGCGGTCCGGTAGTCGCCCGCAGTTCCACCACCCTTCCCTGTCCGGCGGTTCCTTCGGGTTCTCTTACAGGTCTGCATATCCCCTCGTTCTCCAGGAACCTAGTTGGTGTCGGCTGCCTCCAGGACCTTGGCGTCACCACTACGTTCCCTGGCCACGAGCGGTATGCTGTCTGTACCGAGGCCGCCACTGGTGCCCCCCTGTCCACGTTCCCCCGGGACCCGGTGTCCGGCCTGTTCACACTTGACACCGTGACCCCCCTGGCTGGGGCCCCCCCTCAGGTGGCTGCGTCTTCCCAGGTTGCTGCTGCCTGCTCCTGTCGCTCCCTCACTCACCCGACCCTCCTGTGGCACCACCGCCTAGGTCACCCTGCGCTCCCGCGTCTGCGTCACATGTCCCAGCACGGTCTCGTCCTTGGTCTCCCAGGTTCGCTCCCCGCGTTTCCCTCCTCTCCCGCCCCACCTTGCACGCCTTGTGTCGAGGGTCAGCTTCGCCGTGCCCCTCACTCCTCCTCGTTTCCCCCTACCGCCGCGCCTCTGCAGACCCTGCACCTGGACGTCTGGGGCCCCGCCCCCGTCCCTGGGCCGCGTCGAGAGCGCTACTTCCTTGTGCTTGTCGACGACTTCACTCGTTACACCACAGTCTTTCCCCTGGAGCGCAAGGCCGACGTGCCTGGCGCCCTCATCCCCTGGCTTGTCTCTGCGCGTGTCCACCGCGGTCTCCCTGTCTTGCGTCTTCACTCAGACCGTGGTGGCGAGTTTGCCTCCGGTGTCCTTGGTCGCTTTTGTCGTGCGGAGGGCATCACCCAGACGTTCACCCTACCGGACTCCCCACAGCAGAATGGGGTCGCTGAGCGACGCATCGGTTTGGTCATGGAGGTAGCTCGCACCTCCATGATCCATGCCGGTGCACCCCATTTTCTGTGGCCGTTCGCTGTGCGCTACGCGTCTCACCAGCTTAACCTGTGGCCGCACCCTCAGCAGCCGCAGGTTTCGCCGACCCGTCTTTGGACTGGGTCTCCTGGTGACGCGTCTGCGTTCCACGTCTGGGGCTGCCTTGCTCACGTCCGTGCCTCCGGCACGGACAAGCTCACTGCCCGCACCCTTCCCTGCGTCTTCCTCAGTTTTCCCCTGGACGCGTCCGACTGGCACTTTTACCACCCGCCGTCTCACCGCTTCTTTCACTCTCGTGACGTCACCTTTGACGAGTCCGTCTCCTACTACCGCCGCTTTCCCCACCGTGGTCCCCCGGTTACCCCCCCCCTGTTCCTCGTCACCCCTTCCCCGGTAGTCCCTGCCCCTCCTCCTCCTCCTCCCCGTCCCGCCCCCTCTGGTGTGTCCCACGTCACCCCCCTTCCGTCCGTGGACCCGGTTGAGGAGTCTTCTGACTCTGGTGGCCCTCCTGTGCAGTCCTCGCCGGCCGCCCCTCCCCAGGTGTCCCCTCCCCAGTCCCCTCCTCCACCGCCACTACCGCTGCTGCAGCCGTCGTCGTCGCCGCCGCCGCCGCTGCCGTCGTCGCCTCCGCCGCCGCCGCTGCCGCCGTCGCAGCCCCCGTTCGCTGACTTTGGGGGTGGTCCCTCTGGGGGTGCTGGTGTGGAGAGTGCCGGTGGTAGCCGAGGAGCAGCTTGCGGTCCAGGTGTCGCCGTTGTGCCGCCGCAGCAGCGGTCCCCGCCGGTGTCCGCCCTTCGCCTGCTCGGCCTTCCGTCACCCGACCCTGCGTCTGTTCCTCCCCGGCCGTCTCCTCCTCTTCCTTTCTACGGCCCTGTTTTTCCTCCGCCGGACTCGTCCCCGGCTCGTCTCCCCCCTCGTTCCCCTCCTGTGTCCCCTCCCCTGTCTCCTGACCCGACTCCTCCGTCACACGTCTGGTCTCACCGCCCCTCCCGTGCTCGTCCTGCCTCGCCTGTCTTGCGCTCCCACCCTATGTTGCTTCGTTCCCACGCGTCTCGTCCTCCCCTTCTCCCGTCGCCTCCTCCGTCCTCCCTTGTTGTTGCGCCCCCCCCGCTGTCCGACTACCTTCGTGCCGCTCGTCCTCTCGTTCCTCGGGTCCTTGCCTCTCTCGTTACCGACCCGTCTGTTCCGGTCTCGTGCCTTGACGCTCTTGTCGCTGCTGTCGCTGACTTCGCCTCTACCTGCCGCCTTGACTACGCCACCGCTCTGGTCTCTGACCCTGCCTGTCCTCCGTCTGTCGGGGGTGCTCCTGCCCTTGGCAGTGACGTCCTGGAGGATCGCCAGTTCGAGCTTGCTTTCCTCTCCGAGGCTGCTTCCCATCTCTGTTCCATGCTGCTAGTCCCTGAGGGTGACCCAGACGCTTTCGACATCCCGACCCCTCGCACTTACGCTGAGGCGACTTCGGGACCCTGGGCCTCGCAGTGGATAGCTGCCATGGAGCAGGAGATGGCATCTTGGAGATCCACCGGCACCTTCGTCGACGCAGTTCCCCCACCTGGGGTGAACGTAGTCGATGGCCGCTTGCTCTTCAAGGTGAAGCGCCCTCCTGGAGAGCCGCCTGTCTTCAAGGCGCGCTATGTCGCTAGAGGCTTCAGTCAGCGCGAGGGGGTGGACTTCTTCCAGACTTTCGCTCCGACCCCGAAGATGACTACTCTTCGGGTTCTGTTACACCTAGCTGCTCAGCGTGACTACGAGCTTCACTCCCTCGACTTCTCCACTGCCTTCCTTCAGGGCAGCCTACACGAGCAGGTCTACTTGCGTTGCCCTCAGGGCTTTACTGGCACCTTCCCTCCTGGGACCCAGTGGCTCCTGCGGCGCCCCGTCTACGGCCTGCGCCAGGCTCCCCGTGAGTGGCACGACACTCTCCGTGCTACCCTTGCTGACCTGCAGTTCTTTCCGTCTTCCGCATACCCTTCACTCTTCGTTCGTGCTGGCCAGACTCCGTTCTACATCCTTGTTTACGTCGACGACCTGGTCTTTGCCACAGCAGACAGGGACGCGCTGGCCTCCATGAAGGCGGAGCTGCTGAAGAGACACACGTGCACTGACCTTGGAGAACTGCGCCGTTACCTTGGCTTGCAGATCTCCAGGGACAGAGCTGCGCGCACCATCACCCTGACTCAGTCACACTTGGTGCGCCAGGTCCTTCAGAGGTTCAGCCTTCAGTTCTCCTCTGCACAGCCCACCCCTCTGCCTGTAGACCACAGACTCTCCGCTCCAGTACCTGAGGAGTTGGTAGAGCCCAGCGGCCCCTACGCAGAGCTGGTGGGTTGCCTCATGTACCTGATGACTTGCACTCGCCCAGATCTCGCATACCCTCTCAGCATCCTGGCGCGCTTTGTGGCCACAGGCAGACACCGACCGCAGCACTGGTCTGCCGCTAAGAGGGTTCTGCGTTATCTTGCTAGTACATCGGGCATGGGGTTAGTGCTTGGAGGACGCAGGCCAGTGGTCCTTACTGGACACACAGACGCTTCGTGGGCAGACGACGCTGAGACACTCAGGTCTACCCAGGGCTACTGCTTCAGCCTTGGCTCAGGTGCCGTCTCGTGGAGAGCTACTCACTCCTCGTCTGTTGCGCAGTCCAGCTGTGAGCCTGAAGATGACTACTCTTCGGGTGCTACTACACGTAGCAGCGCAGCGTGACTACGAGCTTCACTCCCTCGACTTCTCCACTGCGTTTCTTCAGGGCAGTCTACACGAGCAGGTCTACCTGCGTCGCCCACAGGGCTTTACTGGTACCTTCCCTTCTGGGACCCAGTGGCTCCTCCGACGCCTCGTTTACGGCCTGCGGCAGGCTCCCCGTGAGTGGCACGACACGCTGCATGCTACGCTTGCTGACCTGCAGTTCTTTCCGTCCTCTGCAGACCCCTCGCTCTTCGTTCGTGCTGCCCAGGCCCCATTCTACATCCTTGTTTACGTAGACGACCTGGTCTTCGCCACAGCAGACAGGGACGCACTGGCCTCCGTGAAGGCAGAGGTGCTGAAGAGACACACCTGCACTGACCTTGGAGAACTGTGTCACTACCTTGGCTTGCAAATCTCCAGGGACAGAGCAGCCCGCACCATCACTTTGACTCAGTCACACTTGGTGCGCCATGTCCTTCAGAGGTTCGGCCTTCAGTTCTCCTCCGCACAGCCTACTCCTCTGCCTCTAGACCACAGGCTCTCCGCTCCAGTTCCTGAGGAGTCAGAAGAGCCCAGTGGTCCCTACGCAGAGCTGGTGGGTTGCCTCATGTACCTGATGAATTGCACGTGCCCAGATCTTGCATACCCTCTCAGCATCTTGGCTCGCTTTGTGGCTACAGGCAGACACCGACCTCAGCACTAGTCTGCCGCTAAGAGGGTTTTGCGTTATCTTGCAAGTACATCGGGCATGGGGTTAGTGCTAGAAGGACGTAGGCCAGTGGTCCTTACTGGATACACAGACGCTTCTTGGGCAGACGACGTCGAGACCCTCAGGTCCTCATAGGGCTACTGCTTCAGCCTTGGTTCAGGTGCCGTCTCGTGGAGAGCTACCCTCTCCTTGTTTGTTGCCCAGTCTAGCTCTGAGGCCGAGATCTACGCCGGTGCCATGGCGGCATAGGAGCTCCGCTGGCTGACCTTCTTGCTCACTGACTTAGGTGAGCGGCCTAGCTCTGCCCCGGTCCTGTACGCTGACAACAGGGCCATGATCCTCCTGTGTCAGGAGCCTCGACTCGAGGGTAGAGCGAAGCACATTCAGCTGCGGTACTTCCTCCTGCCTGAGCTGCAGCAGCGTCGCCAGGCGCGCGTAGTATACTTGGCCTCCGGTGCCAACACAGTTGATATCTTTACGAAGGCGCTTGCGCCTAAAGATCATCAGCGGCACTGTGTACAGCTGGGTCTCGTTCCTGTGGCCTCTCACTTGCTAGGGCCTTGACTTTGTACAGTCCTTTATATCTATATTTTACCCAGACTGACCTTGTGGCCTTTCCCAGTGGCTGGACTAGTAGTGCCGCCCTGGGCTTGCTCTTGCCTTGTCTGTACTCCTTTTGACTGGTCTTTAGACCCTTGTCAGAGGCTGGACTAGTAGTGCTGCCCTGAGCTGCTTCTTCTCTTGTTAGGCATTGCCCCTATATAGTCTAGGGGGTGTGTCAAATGTAACTTAGGTTGTTACTGTAGACTATACTGGATTGTCCCTTAGAGGGTACAACACCCTAGTCCATATATCCTTGTACACGCACATTCTAGTTCAATCAATTTTCTTTCTGATATCAAGAAGCAGAAAACCAAATCCAAAGGTTTTGGTTTTGGGTTGACGAACTTTGCGAAACAGTTACAGCGCCCAACCAGCACCCGTTATCACATCTCGCAATTTTAGAGACCCCTCGAAACCAAAACCTTTGGGTTTGTTTTTTTGCTTCTTGAGACCCTCGCTTTGACGCCTGGTTTAGTATGATCTCATAATGGTGTACTGTAATGGCATAAGGGTGCTACTCGCTCCCAATTGCCTCGTGCTGAAATGTATATGCTTCGAGATTGCCGAGCGTCACACCATTGAGCCCCCTTCTTCCCCCCCCTGCCTGAGCACCCTTCCTGAGGAAATCTATTTGCTAGTTGCATCTTCACTGCAGCACAACTGGTGTCTGCAGCCACACGAAGCAGGTGCGGTGCAGTGGAAACATAGCAGCAGAGCCAGCATGCTGACAGACACCCACCCCCCTCGCGAGTTGAGCCCCGTCCTCCTCGACTCAACTCGCGACGTCGCCGATCCGTGACTGCCACTTCCTCCGTTTTGTTTTCCAAGTTTCAGGATCCTCCTGCGCACCCAGCGGGTTAGTCGCTAGTCTCGCTCCTCGATCTTCCTCTCTCCACGGAATTCACCGCACGAACCGTGCATCTCGCCCACGCGACTGCCGCCCGACCTGTCGCCAATCGCAGGCCGTCGCAGTACCCGTCGCAGGAGAGCGACAGGCGCTGTCCCCCCACTCCTCCCCCCTCCCCCCTCGTCCAGATCGGAGGCCCTATTGGGGCCCGCGCTACTCGCTCCCCCGCCTCCTCCTTACCCCTTGCTCACTCGGTCTCGCCCCCTCCCCACGCCCTCTCCCTTCACCCTCGTGCCACCCTCCTCCGTGGGCCGCATGCCGCGCACTCGCAGCCGCGTTGAGGCGCACACGGCCTTGCGGCACAACCAGCGCTCTGAGCTGCCTCAGCGCGACTTCCGCGGCAGGAGCATGCATCAGCACTGCGAGGGGGGTGTATAGTCGGTCGCCCGTGACGCGTGTCAAACCAGTCGCTTCGGCAGACAGCAGAGAGAGAACGGGCTGGGGGCTATGGCGTGTTTTCACGGCCGGAAGACTCGGACTGGTGCCAAGAGCTGGTAGCTACTAGCTAGTACACACGGAAACGGACGGACGCCTAGCGTGGCACGACGCTGAGTCCCCGCGGCATCGCCCTTTACTCTCCCCGCCTTCCGTCCCGCTGCACACAGCCGCTCCCTCCCATCCCGCCCCTCTCTCTTCTCCTCCCCCCACTTCTCTCCACCCCCGCCCCCGTCGCTTTCCCTCCCCCCCCTCCCCCCCTCCCTTGCTTTCCTCTCTCGCCCTTGCTCACACGCACACCCCCTACTGCACCATCATGGGCTCCACTTCCCCAGGTTCCCCCCACGCGCCGTCCACATGCCGGCCTGTGCTGAGCGAGCGAGTGGTGGGGCACCGCATGGCGCTGCACCGCAACGAACACATCCGCTGCATCGCTGCCCTCGCGCTCCCCACGCCCACGCCCAACGCTCACGGGAGCACCGGCAGCAGCAGCAGTGGCGTTGGACATGGCAGCGGCAGTGTGCGCATGAGCAGCAGTGTGTTTGTGGGCACGTCAGCAGGCCGACTGCTGCACCTCTCCCTCACCCACCCGCACACCACCCAACCCAACCAGCCCGCGGCTGCCGCCGCCGCAGCAGCAGCAGAATCTCCCTCTGGCAACAAGGACCCAGCTACCAGCAGCGGCACTGATGCTGCTTCTTCCTCTGCTGCTTCTGCAGCTGGTGCTGTTGCCTCGGGTGCTGCTGGTGCTGGTGGTGCTGGCAGCACCACAGGCTGGGGCTGGTTCACAGGAGGTCGGGTGGGCGCTGCTGCTGCAGCTGCTGCTTCCGATGGTACTAGCAGTATTGGTAGTGCAAGTGGTAGTGCGGGTGGCAGTGCGGGTGGCAGCAGTGCTGCACCTGGTGTGGGGGGAAGAGGCTTCAGTGAGCGTCGAGGCCCGGAGTTGAGTGTACAAGGGGTGTATGTGGTGGGGAGGAGGGCAGTGGAGCGAGTGGAAGTTCTATACAGTGTGGGTCTGCTGGCAGTGCTGTGCGATGGAGGGGTGCGTCTCCTTCACCCTCACTCCCTCACCCTCGGCCCACCTGTTGGCCCTGCCTCCGGCACACTGCTCCTCGCTTCCCACCCTCAATCCTCCTTCCCCGCTCCTTCTCCCTCCTCTCCCTCCTCTCCCTCCTCTCCCTCCTCTGCGCCCCTCCTCCTCGTCCTCCGCAGAAAGCTCCTCATTTTCTCCATCTCCTCCTCGGCCCCCCTCTCCCCCACGCCTCGCTGGGACGAGCTCTCCGTCACCCTGCAAGGGGAGATGCTTATAAAGGGTATAGGCGAGCGAGAGGTGCCTCTAGCAGCAGCGTATCTGGGATCATCAGTGATCCTGGGTACATCTCTCCAATACCTGCAACTCTCTATACCGTCAGGCCAACCGTTGCAGCTCTTCCCCCTGCCTCGCTCCTCCCCTGACCCCCCTCTCATTGCTGGTATCTCGCTGGGGTTGAGTCCTTCTGGGGTTACCTCCCCACGAGAGAGAAAGGTTGCTCCTGACGGGGCGGGGAGAGCGTCAAGAGTGCACGCAGGGGCAGGTGGAAGTGAGGCTGAAGGTACACGTGCAGCAGGAACAGGGGCAGGCGCGGCGAGTGGAGCAGCAGGAGATGCAGCAAGAGGGGCAGCAGCAGGCGAAGAGGGCAGTTGGGGGATCCAGCGAGAAGGGATGCAGCCAGGCACGTCACGTCCTTCCAGTCGCACGCCTCATGCACCCATGCCTCCCTCAGCAGCAGCACATGCCGTGAGAGCACAGTCAGCTCCAGTACTTGCAGCAGATGCAGATGCCGTGAGAGCATTACCATCAGCAGCAGCAGCAGCAGCAGCAGCAGGAGTAGGGGGTGTCTCAATTCCTGCACCAGACCGCCCCCCACCCATGCATGCACAGGAATCAGCAGCAGTAGTAGCTATGGACGACATAGGCGTAGTGATAGACCCCTCCGGCCAGCCCAGGGGCAACCCCCTCATCTTCCCCTCCCCTCCCATCGCCCTCGCCTTCGCCCCTCCCCACGTCGCCACTGCTCTCCACCACTCCCTACACCTCTTCGACCCAGCCCAGGGCACCCTCCTGCAGACGCTCCCGGTGCCAGGGGGGGCGGGGACAGCTGGCAGGAGCCCATTGGTGGCGCTGGCAGCGGAAAAAGGGGGTGCGGCGGTGGTGGCTGCGAGTGGGAGTGAGGTTTGGTGGGTGCCGCGGCTTTCCCTGGCGCAGCAGGCCCGGGAGCTGATGAGGGAGAGGCGGTATGTGGAGGCGCTAGAGGTGGCGCGGGGGAGGGATGTGGGCGAGGAGATGGAGGGGGAGGGGGAGGGAGAGGGGCAGCTTAGGGCAGAGGGCGGTGCTGAGCAAAGCACAGGGAATTCTGCTGCTGCTGCTGCTGCTGGTACTTCTGGTGATATTGCTGCTGGTGCTGCTTCTACTGCTAAAGGGGTGCTTCCCCCCATAACATCCGCCCTACCACCCAGCAATACAAGTGTGCCATTAAGGAGCGTGTGGAGGAGGAGGGTAGCAGAGGCACATGCGCAGGTGGGCCTGTTGCTGCTCTGGGACGGGGAATTCCAAGCAGCAGTGCCGCATCTGCTGGCTGCTGGAGGGGGAGTCTTCCAACCTGCAGAGATCTTCGCACTCTTCCCCCACTTGACGGCCAGGTGGCGATCGTTGGTTGGTTCCTGGTCCCCTATGGGTTCACCTTCTCAGCTTCCTCTCACTGTCTCTTGCAGCTTCATCTTTCTCTCTCTCTCTCTCCGCTTCCTCTTACTCTCACTCGACGCTTCGTCTTACACTCTCCGCCGTTATCTTCCGCCTCTTCTGTGCAATCTCCTTGAAACCCACCCTCTCCACTATGTCACGCCTTGCCTTGCTCTACCACACTCGTCCTTTCAAGTTGCAAATATTTCTGAGACCGCAGCCCCATCCGCCTGTGACCTCCCCATCACACACACCCCTCTCGTCTCCCTTTCCCGTCCCCTCCCCGCCCGTCCCGTCCCGTCCCAATAGAGCACTGTTGCCCCTGCCTATTCCCATCCCATCATCCCCTTGTTCCCCCCACACACCCCCCCCCCCCCCCCCTTCCCCCCCCCTTTCCTCAGATTCCTCGTGCTCGTTTCTGGGGCCTGCACGCGCCCCTCTCTGCCCTGCACGACCGCCTGCTCTGCTGCTGCTTTCCCGCGCCCTCTGCCGCTCCCCCCCACCGCAACCACCATCACCCCTCCACCACCACCTCCCCCTCCTCCTCCTCATTACTCCCCTCTGCCTCACTTCCTGCACCAGCAGCACCAGCAGCAGTGGCAGGGAGGGAGGCGTTTACTGGAGCTAGTCCGGGCTCGTCTGGGGGAGGGGCGTCTGTGGGGTCTGGTGCGGTGGGAGGTGAGAGGGAGGGTGCGAGGGAAGGAGGGGAGCAGCGGGTGCAGCAGCAGCGGCGACAGGAGGATGCTCGGAGGCGGTGCCAGGAGAGTGCGGTGAGGTACGGATCGGTGCGGGTGCGGTGAGGTGCGGCGGTTTCCATCTGTGGATGAGTTTCCACAGTTGGAAGGGTTTCCACCGTTGGATGGGTTTCCACTGTTGGATGGGTTTCCACCGTTGGATGGGTTTCCACCGTTGGATGGGTCTCCACAGTTGGAAGGGTTTCCACCATTGGATGGGTCTCCACAGTTGGATGGGTTTCCACCGTTGGATGGGTTTCCACTGTTGGATGGGTTTCCACCGTTGGATGGGTTTCCACCGTTGGATGGGTTTCCATCGTTGGATGGGTTTCCACCGTTGGATGGGTTTCCATCGTTGGATGGGTTTCCACCATTCGATGAGTTTCCACCATTCGATGAGTTTCCACCATTGGATGAGTTTCCACCGTTGGATGAGTTTCCGTCTTTGACAGGGCTTTCATCACACCTTGGCAAGTATTGGGGTGTTTGTATGTAAACAAGGGGCGTGTGCATGTGTGTGTGTGTGTGTGCCATGGAGCAGAGAGGCGCTGAGAGGGGAGAGAGAGAGCACGGCTGGACTGAGGGGTGACAAGAGGACCGCGGATGGCCGGAAAAGGCGCAAGAAAGGCTTCCTTTTGGTGCATGACGAGCCCTTCCTCCCCGCCCCCTGCCTCACTGCCCTTCTTCCGTTTCACTCTCCCCTGATCACCCCCAGCTATCTGCTGGCAGTGCGGCAGCAGTGGCGGCACTACTGTGTGTCGGAGCAGGAGCAGCAGGGCCTTGACTCCCTGCTCGTGCTCCTGCTGCTAGCTCTCCACGACGCCTCCCGCCTGCTGCCGCTCTGCCTGCCCAGTGCGCGCAACCGCTGCTACTTGGTACGCTCGTACCCGTCTGTCTGTCTTACAGGTTAAGCTGATCCTCGCTTCAATGCCAAACTCACACCTTTCCCGCAATGAACCACAGCAAGGCTTGAAATTCATTGCACGTCGTCACGTTTCTGTACCCTGATTCTTCACCTCCCAACCCCCCATACCTCGCATCCCTCCCTCGTGTCATCGCCCACACGCATCCCTCCCTCCTCTCATCACGCCCACCCTTCCCTCTTCTCCCGCTCCCCCAGCCGGATGTGGAGGGCTCTCTACTGCGCGCGCACCTCTTCCCCCCTCTCGCGTACCTGCGCTGGCAAAGGGGGGATGCGGGGGGCGCTCTGGTGCTCTGGCGGGGGCTGGCGCTGGGGGAGCTGCGCGGGGGAGGTGGGGAGGAGGAGGCTGGGGGATGGGCAGGGGCAGTGGGGACAGGGGCGGTTGGGCTAGAGAGTGAGAGCAGAGGGGGGAGGGACAGGGATGGAGGGGAACAGAGGGAGGGGGAGTTGGGGAGAGGAGGTGTGGGAGGAGGTGGGGCGAGCGGCATGCAGGGGCAGGCAGTGGAGGAGGCAGTGGCGATACTGGCAGTGCTAGAGGAAGCTCCGCTGGTGCTGCAGCACCTGCCGTGGGTATGTGGGAATGAGCGTGTGTGTGGCTGTGGCTGTGGCTGTGGCTGTGGCTGTGGCTGTGTGTGAGTGGGTGCGTGCGTGCATGTGGCTGTGCACGGGCGCTGAGGCAGGCCCGAGACAGAGAGTGTGCATGTGAGAGCGTTTGAGAGCACATGGCATTAGGCGTGAGAGTAGGAGACTTGTGTATGCTTGTGCGTGTGTGCATTTGTGTACGTGTCTGCGTGCATGGGCATGTATTATGTATATGCGGTGCTATGCATCATATGCAGTGCTATGCAGCATATGCTGTGACATGCATCATATGCAGTGCTATGCATCATATGCTGTGACATGCAGCATATGCTGTGACATGCAGCATATGCTGTGACATGCAGCATATGCTGTGACATGCATCATGTGCTGTGACATGCATCATATGCTGTGACATGCAGCATATGCTGTGACATGCAGCATATGCTGTGACATGCATCATATGCTGTGACATGCATCATATGCTGTGACATGCAGCATATGCTGTGACATGCAGCATATGCTGTGACATGCAGCATATGCTGTGATACACCCTTCCTCATCACATGCCTTCCCCATCATACCAGGTGCTGCGCCTAAGTCCCTCCAGAGCCCTCTCTGTGCTCACTGCCTCGCGCCCTCCCTCTGCTGCCCTGCCTGTTGGTCAGAACCCCTCTCTTACTTACCCTCACTTATCACTCCTCTCACGCCCTCTCTCTCTCTCGCGTCTCTCTTTCTCATCCTCTCCCTCCCTCCCCCCTCCCCGTCCTCTTCCCCTCTCTCTCCTCTGTTTGTGTAAGCTTACCTCGACCATGCCTCCCCTCTCCTCGTCAGCACAACTTGTCCCTCTGTGTCTCTCCGTGTCTCTCCTTGTCCCTCCAACGACTCTTCACTTCACTTTTGAGTGAAATAGAGTTCGATTGTTGCAGCTGTGGCAACATTATTTTAATCCAGGAGTCTATTCGCTCAATACCGTATTTGTCTTTATGCCATTCGGTTGCATTACCTCCCATGCCACATCATCCCATGCCATCCCATGCCATCCTATGCTGTGTCATGCATGTGTGTGCCCCACACCACCAGACGATGTACTGCGAGCCATATCCGCTGCAGGTCTAGATCGGCTTGTCAAGTGGAGGTCAGCCCTCTCGCCCTTTCACCACCCCCTCTCGCCGATTCACCATCCGTCCAATCAACGCTTCTCCAACACGTTGAACGTCATTCGAGTGAATCAAGGGATTTCATGGTCCTACGTGTAGCATGCACCCGTTAGCCCATGCCACGTGTTGGTCACACATGCAGCATCCATGAAGGGTGTAAGCACCACCGTCCCCACCCTAGTTTTACTTGTTATCGAATGGTCTCCTCCTCTCCTCTTCACCTCAAGGGTATCAATCTCACCATACTTGCCACCCCTTGCATACTGTGTCCTTTGGGGTACCTCTTACCCTATCACACTTTTCATACTTCCGATGTTTCCACTTTCCGATGCTCTCCATGCCCCCCCCGCCCCTCCCCCCTCAACCCCCCCCCCTCAACACGCAGGTACCTGCAGTGGCTGGTGGAAAAACAGGCCAGTTGCAGCCAGCACCATCACACACTCTATGCGCTCGCTCTTGTTGACACTGCTGCCGCCGCCGCCGCCGCCGCTGCTGCTGCTGCTACAGCAGCAGGTACAGGAGTTGAAAGGAATAAAGCGCCGACGGAGAACGGCCGAGGGGAGAGTTCAGATGACCGTGGAGAGGAGGAAGGCAAGGGGCATTTGGAGGGATGGAGAGACGGGGGGGGGGGAGCAGGGAATACAGGAGGAGCGTTGGCAGCAGAAAAAGGAGACGAGGAGAAAGAGGACGAGAAAGAGGGGGAGGACGATGAGGGGGGGGAGCAATGGGCGGGCTGGGGAGAGGCAGGGGGGGCATCGCTAGCCAGGCTGTGGAGGCGGGTGCGGAAAGTGTCGAGGACATTCCTGGAGTCATCAGAGCTGTATGATGGCAGTGCTGTGTGGCAGAGAATAAAGGACGAGCCGGCACTGCTTAGAGAGCAGGTACACAACACGTGTCACGTGTCAGCTCATGGCTGCTTTGTTATCTCAATGCGCAGCATTTTCATGCATAGAGCACCTCTATGATGCCTAAGCTTTGTGACGTCCTCCAACCAAACCTTAACGTGCACGCATCGCCGCACATGTGTCCTGCTCTCGCCCCTGCACGTCTGTGACCATCAGGTCGTTGTGCTGAGGAGACTGGGCGACCACACTGCAGCCCTGCGCATTCTCGCTCTGTGAGAGTCGCTCCTCCTTCCCTTCCCTCCTCCTCCCCTCCTTGTCCAACCTGATCTTGGCCACCCTGCCTAGTTGAGTTGGTTGTTTTAGATTTCTCAGAAGCTAACCCAACCTGACAGCTCACTCTGCCTAGTCTTTGCTAGCATGCCTTGAAGCCCCCAGCCCAAATTGCTAGCCCAAGGCTTCAAACGCACTGCGTTTGAGAGGGGCAGTGGGAGGGTTTACTAGAACTGAAGTGTGTTCTTTGAGACCTGTGAAAGTCCCTCGACAAACACTGAAGTTGAAACAGCCTGCGTTTTGGGACTCGGCAAACACACAGCACTTCGCTGATTTTGACGGTCGAGATTTACAGAGCTTAGATATTCAATTCGGTTCTTAGTGAAGGCCGTCGACCTCAAAACATTCAGCCTTTTGGACTTGGGCCGTCGGATCGGTCTTACTTTAATCGGATGGCCCAGAATGAAGCGACGACAGTGAAAGTTCTTGGCTTTGCGATATTTTCTCAGGCTTCGCTAAACTCACTGTTCATACGCACTGCGTATGAGCAATCTGGGTTACGGGCTTTAACTCTTGTGTCTGCCCTTGTTATGCACCTCACCTCTTGTGTTTTTTTAACTGCCTCTACCTTCAGATGTGTGAGTCGTGATTTCTACCTAACCAACAGTATGGTTGCATGGTGTCCTGAAGTGCCTGTAACACTGCTACTGCTGGTGGCCCTTCACTTTCGCACCCGATCATCCCTTCTGACGTGCTCTTTACTGCGTCTTGTATGGCATGGCATGGCATGGCGTGGCATGGCCCATGGTGGCATGTCATGCACACCAGGGAGTTGAAGGACAGTGAGGCAGCAGAGGCCTACTGTTTACAGCTCAACGACCCACATGCCTTCGACCAGTGAGTACTCATCCCTGTGCGTTCTCACTACTGCCTCCCAGTGTTTACTCCTCCCTGTGCTGACTTGTCGTACTGACTTGTCGTCCTGACTGGTCGTCCTGACTTGTCGTACTGACTTGTAGCTGTTGCATTGTCCCGACTACCTTGTAGCTGTGGCCTTGTTGTACGGCTGGGCAGGTGCAAAAGGAAGGAAGAGGAGCACAAAGAAGGACGAGAGACGTGGCAGTGGAAAATAATTTTCGCATCTGCCAGCCGGTCAACCCACCCTTCTCAGTCGCTCCCCTCGTCTCATCCCCACATGATGCATCCCCACATGATGCATCCCCACATGATGCATCCCCACATGATGCATCCCCACATGATGCGTCCCCACATGATGCGTCCCCACGCCCCCCTCCTGCATGCAGATATGACTCATAGTGCGGGGTGTGCTGCGTAGGTTCTGCATTTCCACAAGTGCACCCACACCTTCACATGTAGATCCGGAGCGTGGGGTTGGACAGTGTAGCGCAGGCTGCAGCACTTTGAATTGCTTGCTGCCGTTGAATCTCCTTGTGCTTCTGCAACAGGGAAATAGTCTTCCCCCCCTCTTTTCCGGCCCTCCTCTGCTGCCCTTCCCCCCCCCCCCCCCCCCACCCCCCACCAGTCTGCTGCACCTGTACCTGCACCCGGGAGCGGGCCTGCGCCCCATGTTTGACGCTGCTGTGCGGCTGTTGCACTGTGGGCAGGCGCATGTGGATCCCAACAGCATACTGCAGGCATGTCAGAGGTGCTTGTGGCAACTAGGAGGCACTTTTCGCATGTGAAAAGAGCAATTTTTGGTGGGAAAAGAACTTGGCACGCCCTCGCACATCAAATCACATCGTTGCCATCAATGGCCACATCGTACACTCCCTCCTCCCCCCGTTCACTCCTACTTGCCCTCCCTCCCACTTCCTCCCCCCCACTCCTTCCGCCCCTCTCTGCACGCCGTGCCCTCAGGCTCTCCCGGTTGACATGCCGGTGCGGGAGGCGGGAGGCATAGTGGCGCGGCTGATGCGCGAGAGAGTGCACCGACACCGCCAGGGGCAGGTGAGCCAGGGGCAGGTGAGCCAGGGGCAGGTGAGCCAGGGGCAGGTGAGACAGGGGCAGGTGAGACAGGGGCAGGTGGTATAAGAAAACGGGACTTTGATTTATTAAAATGAGAGAGGGCATACAAGCTTAAGTTCTAACCATAGGAGAGGGTTGGAAGGGATAAGGGGAATCAGAGGGAATCCCAAAGGAATCCTCCCAAATCGTGGGGATCTGGGATGGATTGGGTTGGGATAGGTTGGAGATAAAAAAGCTACACCCAACCTAACAAACATTCCTAACCCTAAACAAACAAATGACTAACACACAAATGTGCAACATTGCAGCCTATCTCCAACAGGTGGAACCAAAGGAAAGGGGATGAGGGTGAGTGATGAAATGGTAGTGAACGAGGATGGAGTGTCGTGTTGAGAAGTGCTCTAACAAAATCAAGCTTTGAGAGTGTGAGGGAGGGGCAAGCAGGACTTAGCACGGGTGTGCAGAGAGGCGAACTCCCTTTACAAGGCTCTGCGACTTCTCCACTGTACCAGCAAGACTGAACCTCCTCCCCACGCTCCCCAACCCCCCTCCCTCCTCCCTGCCTGCCCACACAGATCGTGCACCATCTCCTCAAGGCGCAGAACCGCACCCTGCGCGAACACCGAGTGGCGCTGCTCTCCCGCTCCGTGCTGCTGCCACTGCCACCCCACGCCATCATGCCGCCACCCTCCTCCTCCTCCACCCTCTCCTCATCATCCTCCACATCACCATCCGCCCTGCACAGCAGCCACCATGCGGGCATCAGTGTGTCGTCCACACGCTGCTCCGCGTGCCACAACCGCCTCTCTATTGATGAGCCCTTTGCTGCCATGCCCAATGGCTCCCTGCTCTGCCACCAGGTCAGCTGCTCTGGAGACTGGGCATCTCTGATTCTCTGGTACACTGTTCAATGAGTGTTCCAAGCGCCATATCTACAAATTACTCGTGCTTGCACATGGATCCAAAATCTTTTGACTCATTCACCCCACCTTGTCTCGCCATTGCTACTCTGCTTCATTGCATTCTGTGCTGTCTCTCACTCTCTGCTCCATCAAAGTCACCCTTCCTCAGGAGCAGTTAGCCTTTCTCTTTCCTTGTTTGCCTTCTTGTCACCCGCTTTTGATACTTGCAGTGTTACACCCACGCCACCTCAATTGCTAATCAAGAATGATCAGTTTCTTGGTTGTTCAGTACTAGAGGCTTCCTTATTCTTGTCAACTTATACATATGCTTATATGTAGAAGTTATATGCTAGAAGGGTTTGTGTTCTTTAAGGGCACAACTCCAACCCTATGTGCTCTTTGTACTGCCTTGTTCTAGTCACTTAAATAAATCTGAGATGGTATCACGCTAGGTGGGTCCCATCCACCCACGCTTCCGACCTAGCCTCCCGTAGCACCTACCCTAGCCCTAGCCTGCCACGCCGCTTCGGCCCCCAGCTCGCCGTGCCGCGCTGGCCCTTAACTGCCGCGCGTGCCCCTAGCTGCCGCGCTGGCCCCTAGCTGCTGTGCTGGCCCAGCCCACCAAGTCGGTCACCTCCTGCCGCGCCGCCCTAGCTTGCCGCGACGGCCCCAGCTCTCCGCCGGCCCCAGCTCGCTGCCGGCCCCAGCTCGCTGACGGCCCCAGCTCATCGCCAACCCCTCGGCTCGCCGCCCCGCGCGACCCTCAGCTCGCCGCTGGATCCAGCTCGCCGCCAGCCCCAGCTCGCCGCCCCGTGCGGCCCTCAGCTCGCAGCTGGACCAAGCTAGCCGCGGCCCCCAGCTCGCCGCCGGCCTCCAGCTCGCCGCGCGGCCCCTCACCTCGCCGTGCGGCCCCAGCCTGCCGCGCCGCCCCAGCTAGCCGCACCGACGTCAGCTCGCCACGCCGCCCCTGCTTGCCGCCGGCCCCTTACACGCTGCCGGCCCTGGTTCCTCCTTCGAGCAGGCGCCCCTGCCGGCTCTCTACTCTACCGCACCTCACCACACTCCACCGCACTCTACCGCACTCCACCGCCCTCCACCACATTCGGCTGCCCCCTCCTCCTCCTCCGCCTGAGCTCTCCAGCTGCTGCCGCTGTACGTCATGGCGGACGCTGTTCTCCGCCTGGACGCGGAGGGTCGGGCTGTCGAGTTTGAGGCGTGGCTCTCCGACCTTTGTCGCCATCAGAAGGGCCAGCGCTAGCACTGAGGCCCAGCTCACTGTACTGCCTCCCCACTTCGGCACCACACTTTATTTCCTTGCCACGCGCATTCCCGACCGCCTAGCCACTGCCCGTGATGCCTTCCTTAGTCTTCACCCCATTGACCTCACCCTTACCAACTTTGTCGCCACCCTGTCCGCGATAGAGACCCGCCAGCGCACTATCGCTCAGTCTAGCGATACTGCAGCGGTCCCTATCTTCTAGGGTTGTGCTCCCTCCCAGTGCACAAACTCTGACGCTTCTGTCGCTGTCACTGAGACAGTCCCTGCCGCTGAGACAGCCGAGGCGGCATCAGCGCAGCCTCTTCATGTTAAGGGCCACTGCCCCAGAGGAGGGCGGGGAAGAGGGAGGGGTGATGGGGGCAACGGGGGTGGTGGGGGTGGCGGAGGTGGTGCGAGCGCAGGCGGTGCAGACGAGGGGGAGGGGGATGACGCCCCATAGTAGCAGCAGCAATCAAGGTAGTAGCAGCAGCCCCCGCAGCAGCAGCAGCAGCGGCGGCGGCAGCCGTGGGGACCCCCACAACCGTGGTGGCCCGGCGGCATTGGTGGTGGTGGCCGCGGTGGCAGCCCTCGCAGCTCGACGTCAGCTGGCAGCTCTAGCTCTGTGAGTTGCCAGCACCAGCTCTAGTCTGGTCCCTTTTGTGGCACTATGCGTGGCCATACTGGTCACACCACCGCCCACAGCTACCGCCGCCTCAATGGCCTTTTCCGTCTCTGCTTCGATCCCGCGCCGGACCTCTCGGACTGGCCCAGCCTTGTACGTCGTTGTATGCCGTTCTTCGGGATGGATATGGATAAAATTATCTCTGCTTTGTATGCCATGTATGTTGATGACTCTAGTGTGACTAGAACTTACTGTATTACCTGTGTTGCCTAGCGTAGGTGTGTCGGTCGCTCACTCACCCGTAGCTACTGTGGCACCGCCGCCTAGGTCACCCCAAACTCCACGTCTGCGTCACATGTCCGAGCACGGTCATGTCTTAGGTCAACCTGCGTCGCTCCCTGCCCTCCCTCCTTCGCCCGTGCCTCCGTGCACGCCTTGCGTCGAGGATTGGCTTCGTCGTGCTCCTCACTCCTCCTCGTTTCCCCCCACCACTGCGCCACTCCATACCCTGCCCTTGGACGTCTGGGGCCCAACCCCCATCCCAGGGCCGCGTCGCACGCCCTACTTTCCGGTGCTCATAGACGACTACACGCGCTAGCCCACGGTGTTTCCCCTTGAGCGGAAGGACAACGTGCCTGACGCTCTTATCCTGTGGCTTGTAGCTGCCCATCTCCACCGCGCCCTGCCAGTGCTCCGTCTCCACTCCGACCATGGCAGTGAGTTTGCCTCCGTTCGGCTTGGTCAATTCTGTCGTACGGAGGGCATCACCCAGTCGTACACACTGCCAAACTCTCCATAGCAGAAAGGGGTCGTTGAGCGACACATCAGTTTGGACATGGAGGTGGCTTGTACCTCCTTGTTCAATGGTGGTACAGCCCATTCTCTTTGGCCGTTCACAGTGTGCTATGCCGCTCACCAGCTCTACTTGTGGCCGCGCTCCCAGTGACCACAGGTTTCACCAACCCTCCACTGGACCGGGTCTACTTTTACCTCCAATCGTCTCACCGCTTCTTTTACTTGCGTGACGTCACATTTGACGAGTTTGTCTCCTTCTACACCCGCTTTCTCCACCGAGGTCTCCCGGTCACCCTGCCCCTGTTCCTTGTCCCCACTCCCTCGGTAGCTCCCGCTCCCTGTCGTGCCCTGTCTGGTGTGTCTCACGTCACTCCCCTTCCTTCGGTTGGCCCGCACGAGGAGTCTATTGACTCCAGGGGCCACGAGGCTCAGGGCCAGGGCCACTGCCCCGCCACGGGGCACCTACACCCTCGGCCCCGGGGTCTCCTCCACTGCCACCGCAGCAGCAGTTGCAGCCGCAACCGGCGCCGCAGAAGCAGTTGCCGCCGTCGCCGCCTCAGCAGCAGCAGCAGCCGCCGCAGCAGGAGGGGTCCGTGGGCACTGGGGGTGCTGGAGCTTGGGGTACTGCCTCTGAGGAGGGTGCTGGCTCTAAGGGTGCTGGCCCTGAGGGTGCTAGTTTTGAGGGTGTTTTCGTGGTGAGTTCAAGAAGTAGCAGTGGTGCAGCTACAGGTTTTGGTGCTGGCGCATAGCACCAGCAGACGCAGCAGTCGCCAACAGTGTCCGCCCTTCGCCTCCTTGGTCTTCCTTCTCTCGACAGACCACCCGAGCCTCCCCCAGTGCCACCTCCTCCTCCTAACTACGGCCTTGTGTTCCCTCAGCCGGACTCGTCCCCGACTCGTTTCCCCCCTCGTTCTCCCACTGGGTCTCCTCCAGTGTCTCCCGACCCCACGCCTCCTTCCCACTTCTGGTATGGCCGTCTCTCTCATGATCGCCATGTCTCTCCTGTTCAGGGTTCTCACCCAATGTTGCTCCGTTCTCACATGTCTCATGCTCCTCCCGCTCCTCTTCTCCCGTCGCCACCTCAGTCGTCGCTAGCTGTCTCTCCGCCTCCTTCATCTGACTTCTGCTGTGCTGCTCGTCCTCTTGTTCGTTGTGTCCTCGCCTGTCTAGTCACCCACCCGTCCGTTCCTGTCTCCAGTCTTGATGCTCTTGTCGATGCCGTCGCTGACTTTGCCTCTACCCGCCGCCTTGACTACTCCACTATTCTGGTCTCCGACCTTGCCCGTCCTCTGTCCGTCGGGGGTGCACCTGTCAATGGCAGTGGCATCCTAGAGGACAGGTAGTACGAGCTAGCTTTCCTGTCTACGGCCGCTCCTCATCTCTGCTCCATGCTGCTAGCCCCTAAGGGTGACCTAGACGCTCTTGACATCTCGACCCCTCGCACCTACACTGAGGCGACTTCGGGACCCTCGGCCTCTCAGTGGATAGCTGCCATTGACGTAGAGATGGCATCTTGGAGATCCACCGGCACGTACGTCGATGCCCCCACCTGGGGCGAACGTAGTCAATGGCCGGTGAATCTTCAAGGAGAGGCGCGCAGACCATGATTATCCTGTGTCAGGAGCCTCGTCTGGAGGGTTGAGCGAAGCACATCCAGCTGCGGTACTTCCTCAAGCGCGAGCTACAGCAGCACGGCCAGGCATGCGTAGTACACTTAGCCTCCAGTGCCAACACAGCTGATATCTTTACGAAGGCGCTTGCGCCTAAAGATCATTAGCGGCACTGTTTACAGCTTGGTCTAGTTCCAGTAGCTCCTCACTTGCGAGGACCCTAACTTGTGTGCTCGTCCTTATATTATCTTGACTGGCCTTGTGGCTCTTGTCTCAGTGGCAGGACTAGTAGTGCCGCCCTGAGTTACTCTTGTTTAGTTTGTACTCTTGCTGACTGGTCTTCGGACCCCTGCCTGAGAGGTTGAACTAGTAGTGCCGCCCTGAGTTGCGTGTCTCTTGCTAGGCACTGCCTCTTATCTAGCCTAGAGGGTGTGTCAATTTATACATATGCTTATATGTAGAAGTTTTAGGCTAGATGTGTTTGTGTTTTTTAAGGGTACAAATCCGACCCTATATGTTCCTTGTACTGCCTTGTTCTAGTCACTTTGCTACTCTGAGAATTATAACCTAGTACGGTAACACCTACGGGTGTTTATGGGTTCATACGTCTCTTTTGTGCACCCACCCCCTACGGCATGTTCCCCATAATCCTGGTGTAGACTGTCAAGATACACGTTGGGGCCAGGGTCCTCCCTAGGCTTTTTCCACTTTCTTATGATCAGATGGGCTCTTCGGACCCGTCTGATCATCAGATGGGCGGATTTTCTGTTCCTAATTTCTCATACGAAATGAAATTCGATTTCTAAATTTTCATATGGAAACTTTTGCATTTTCTGATGGCGCTAGTCCCATCTGGCAGTGGTAAAATCGCGTGCCACATGGTGGAACAAAAATTCCGAGCTGAAATTTTCAATGCCTCAGGGACATTAGGTGGGTGGGGCGCGTTCGAAAAAAGTGCGGCGAAAAAAAAAAAAAAAAAAAAAAAAAAAAACTAGTATGTAGAACAAATCCTAGTATGTAGAACGAATTCTGCATCTAGTTCCCTCACAGCCACTTCCCCTCCAATCCTACCCGTCGATTTGCGCAATTGCGCCAGCTCTTACCCATCCAATCGGCCACATTTTGAAATGTTAAAAAAATGGGCAATTTTGACAAAATTGTGTGAAATGCATTTTCTCCGCTAGATTTTCCACGAAAGTGCGATGGGCTAACATGGCTTTAGATGGGCCCCACTCTTCACTGTCTGTGAGTTTGTCGTATCCAGGCCTGCAGTCGTGACCGACGTAATCATGAGCCGGCGATGTTATGATTACCAAAGTACTGGGGCATACAAAAGAAAATTACGTAGGTTTGGCTGCGCAGATTCCATGCGCGCGGGATTTGGTCGCCCGTTCCCCTTCCCGTTCCCCTCGGCAAATTGCCAGCGAACGGCCCCCTAGATTTCGTGAAGGGCCAATCAGCGCCCTCACGCGCCTTCCAGGACACGTGGCACGGAAATTTCAGAAAGGTGCCATTCAGCCCCCTTCACACGCCCTCCCGCACACATGGCATGGAAATTTGGTGAAGGGCCATTCAGCCCCCCTCACACGCCCTCGAGCACACATGGCACGAAAATTTGGTGAAGGGCCAACCAGCCCCCTCACACACCCTTGAGCACGGAGCAAGTGGAGATTTTGGTGAAGGGCCAATCAGCGCCCTCACACAGCCTAGACGGGGGGTGTATACAGAAGCCACTCTCAGACGAACATAATCGCTAAGTCTGAAACATCTGAAGAACAAGTACATGGTAAACGGTAAATTTCAATTTCTAAGGCATCATAAGTTTTATTTTTCGGCCTCTAAAATTTTAGAAGAAACTGAAAAATCACGTCTGAAAAAACAGACAAACAGACAGATTTTGTCTTCTAAGGAGGACCCTGGCTTGGGTTGCCCTTGAGATCCTCGGGAAAGGGTCACAAGTGCAAAGCCTGGGGGGTTATGGGCGCACTTACTTGCTACTTAACAAGCTCTTTTAACTCTGTGGTTAGTGACTGCGTTCTGTCATTGTATCATAGCCAAAAGGTCTGGGGTTCAATTCCCTGTGGGCAGTGCTGTAAGTGCCAACGCTGTAGAGGCGCTTGTGTCTTCCACCTATCCCAACGAGGTGGGGTGCCAAGATACACACTGAGGTTGCCCTTGAGATCCTCGGGAAAGGGTCACAGGTGCTGAGCATGGGCTTTAATCAGTCAATTTAATAAGTAAAAATTGACTGATTAAAGCTAGTAAAAAATATGGCGATCCGATGGGTTAGGTCTCTGACCGGAGGCCGAAGGCTACTAAAGAGTTGCGTAGCAAGTTGTAAACGAAGTATGGGCTCCGAATGAGGTACGAATTCTCTTTTAACCGCTTGCTTTACAGGCGCCTTTAGAAACGAAGCGTGCGAGCGTAAGCCGTTGCTAGACGCACCGCCTACAAGCAGCGCAAGCGTTCTTCGAACCTTAAGGTTCGTTAGAAGTTGCAAAGCATACCGCGAGATTGCACTCGCACGCTTCGTGCCATCAGACATTTTTTTTTTCTTCACACATGCCGGAATTTTTCTTTCTGCTGATATTTTTATTTATTTTGTTTTATTTATAATTCAATTCGGACATAAATTTCGGACATAAGAATACGGTTATATTGACCTTCTTCGTTTGATGGGGAAATCAAGTGAATTTTAGAGACCTCGGGCTAACTCCTCAAACTTAAAGGTATAGTCAGGCTTACTTACCTTCAGGCTCATTTTTTAGGAGCTTAAGCTTTAAAATAAAAAAATATTGTTAAAATTAAAGTAGCCCCTTAGGGTGAAGTAAAAACAAAAATTGAGTATGTATTTACTTATAGTATCTTTACCTTTATTAGTTAGTGTTGTGTCGGGCTTATTCAGGCGCTTTTTAGGCTCACGAGGCGCTTCTGTTGTCACAACTACATGTGTAATACTGTCTTCTCTCTTGAGTTGTATTGCTTTCTACGAATTTGCTTTAGGCAACGCGTCTTGTTATATAAAATAGCACCTTGGATTTTTTTTCTGAAGGGCGACCGCTTAAGTGCCTATCTAATAATGAACGCAGTGGGGGTTATGGGCGCACTTACCCGCTACTTAACAAGCCCGTTTAACTCAGTGGCTAGTGACTGAGTTCTGTCATAGCCCGCTTGGTAAATGGCCAAATGCATTAGGACTCTTGAATCATAGATGAACGACCGTGGGGATGAAGTACAGCGCATTGTACTACTCGTACATCCTGGGGATTGCTGTAGTGGGCATGCCCAGAGTAAGTTACCGTAAATCAGATTGAGGTTGTGGAGCAGGCCCCCAGATTCGTTATAAGCCACCCTTATCCGTCAAGGTCCCCCCCCCTCAAAAAGGTTGTATTTTCAGGGTTCCCTAAAAAACTTGCGCTGATCAATCAGAGTTGCTTTCAAAATTTAGGCTGATATTCTCAAAGCCTTCACACTGGAGCGCATTTGCTAACGTGTTCTTGGTCCCTTGTGAAAAATCTTAGATTAGCGAACTGAACTAAAAACAAATGCAGTACAAGTGGGATTTAGGGTTGGGTTGTATCCTCTAAGAATGCAACCCTGTGTAGCCTATAACTTCTTCATACAATGCATATGTATAAGTTGACACACCCCCTATGCTAGACAAGGGGCAGTGCCAAGCAAGAGACACGCAGCTCAGGCGGCACTACTAGTCCAACCTCTTAGGCAAGGGCCCTAAGACCAGTCAACAAGAGTACAAACTAAACAAAAGTAGCCCACGGCAGCACTACTAGTCGTGCCATTAGGACAAGAGCCACAAGGCCAGTCAAGATAATACACAATCAGGGTCCTAGCAAGTGAGGAGCTACTGGAACTAACCCAAGCTATACGGAGTGCCGCTGATGATCTCTACTCGAAAGCGCCTTTGTAAAGATACCAGCTATGTTGGCACCGGAGGCTAAGTGTACGACGTATGCGTGGCCGCCCTGCTGTAGCTCGTGCAGCAGGAAATACCGCAGCTGGATGTGCTTCGCTCTGCCCTCTAGCCGAGGCTCCTGATACAGGAGGATCATGGCCTTGTTGTCAGCGTACAGGACCGGGGCAGAGCTAGGCCGCTCACCTAAGTCTGTGAGCAAGAACATTAGCCAGCGGAGCTCCTGTGCCACCATGGCACCAGCGTAGATCTCAGCCTCATAGTTAAACTATGAACTCGTCAGGGTCTGGAGCCGAGAGCCTGTGATCCACTGGCAAAGGTGTAGGCTGTGCGGAGGAGAACTGAAGACCAAACCTCTGAAAGACCTGGTGCACCAAGTGTGACTGTGTGAGATTGATGGTCGACGCTGCTCTATCCCTGGAGATCTGCAGCGAAAGGTAGCAACGCAACTCTCCTAGGTCAGTGCAGGTGTGTCTCCTTAGCAACTCGGCCTTCACCGAGGCCAGTGTGTCTCTGTCTGCAATAGCGAAGACCAGTTCATCTACGTAAACTAGTATGTAGAACAAATTCTGGCCTGAGCGAACTAAGATAGACATGTTAGCAGAGGACGGAAAGAACTGAAGGTCTGCTAGTGCAGCACGCAGCTTGTGGTGCCACTCGTGAGGCGCCTGCCGCAGACCGTAAACTGGGCGCGGGAGGAACCACTCGGTCCCAGGAGGGAAAGTGCCAGAGAAGCCTAGCGGGCGGCACAGGTAGAACTGCTCGTGCACAGTGCCCTGGAGAAACACTATGGAGAAGTCCGATAACTGAAACTCGTAGTCGCGCTGTGCTGCTACGTGAAGCAACACCCTAAGAGTGGTCATCTTCGAGGTCGGGGTGAAGGTCCAAAAAAAGTCAACACCCTCGCGCTGATTGAACCCTCTAGCAACATAGCCCGCCTTGAACAACGGCGGCTCTCCAGGAGGGCACTTCACCTCGAAGAGCCACCGGCAATCGACTACGTTCGCCCCAGGTGGGGGAACTGCGTCGACGTAGGTGCCGGTGCATCTTCAAGATGCCATCTCTGCGTCCATGGCAGCTATCCACAGAGAGGCCCAAAGTCTCGAAGTCGCCTCACCATAGATGCGAGGGGTCGGGATGTCAAGGGTGTCTGTGTCACCCTCAAGGGCTAGCAGCATGGAGCAGCGATGAAGAACGGCATCGGACAGGACAGCTAGCTCGTATTGTCGGTCCTCTAGGATGTCACTGCCAAGGGCATGTGCACCCGCGGCGGACGGAGGACGGGTAGGGTCAGAGACCAGAGTCGTGGCGTAGTCAAGGTGGCAGGTAGAGGCAAAGTCAGCAAGGGCAGCGACAAGAGCGTCGAGACTGGAGAGAAGAACCAATGGGTCGGTAACAAGAGAGGCGAGGAGACGAGGATCAAGAGGGCGAGCAACACAGAGAAATTCAGAGAAGGGAGGTGGGGAGACATCGAGGGACGACTGAGGAGGCGACGGAAGAAATGGCTAGGCGGTCGAGGAGGCTTGTGGTAAGGAAATAAAGGGTAGCACCCAGTGGGGGAGGCATTACAGTGAGCTGTGCCTCAGTGCTAGCAGCGCGGTAGCTAGTCTCAAGAGCGCGCAGGTGAGTGGTGAGATCAGTGACAGTGGGGAAAAACGCAAGATGAGGGAAGAGCATGGATAGGAGGAGACAGCCAGCAGAGGCGGAGGAGGGAGTGGAATAGAGAGCAATGACTGCATCTAGAAACTCCTTTCGCAGTCTCTACGGCGTGAAAGCTGGGACGCTGGGACAGGGGGAAGGGCGTGACTGATAGCAAGCTGCAAAATAGCGTCACGCGACTCCCAGACAGAGCGGGCGAGCTCAGCAACTGTGAAAGCCTCACGCTCAGCAGGCGTGGGGGCGTCAGGGAGGGCAGCAGGCAGGTCGGGGCAGGGGAGCTTACCGTCGATATGGACGGCCAGGGACTGGCCGTCCTGATGCTGACCCTTTAGCTGGCAACGGAGGTCGGCGAGCCATGCCTCAAAGTCAACCGCTCGACCCTCCATGTCCAGGCGGAGCGCAGTGTCCGCCATCACCACAGCTGCAGCAGCTGAGGGCCGCAAGAGGAGGAGGAGCAGGGGGCAGGCGGGTATAGTGAAGAGCGGTGAAGTGTGGTGGAGCGCGGTGGAGAGCAGTGGAGAGCGGTGGAGTGTGGTGGAGTGCAGTGGTGTGCAGTGGGGCGTGGTGAAGTCGCGACAGAGGAGACAGCTGGCCGAGGCGCCGGCTCAGAGTGGAACCAGGGCCGGCGGCGTAGAAGGGCTGGCAAGGTGAGTTGGGGCGGCACGGAGGGCTGGGGCCGGTGGTGAGTTGAGCAGCACAGCGAGCTGGGGCGGGTGGCGAGCTGAGGCGGCACAGCGGGCAGGGCCGGCGGCGAGCTGGGGCCGGCGTCGAGCTGAGGTGGCACGGTGAGCTGGGACTGGCGGCAAGCTGGGGCGGCGCGGCGAGTTGGGGCCGGCGGCGCGCTGGGGGCCGGAGTCTAGCTGGGGCCGGTGCGACGAGCAAGGACAGCGCGGCGAGACAGGGCATGCGCGGCGAGACATGGCCAGCATGGCGGAACGGGGCCACCACAGCAGACTAGGGCAGCGCGGTGAACAGGGCCACTGCAGCGAACTAGGGCAGCGCGGCAGAACGGGGCCGGCGCAGCGGGCTGCGGCGGCGCGGCGGGATAGGGCCCGCACGGCGAGTGAGGGCAGCATGGCACGACGGGGCTTGCGCTGCGTGCTTGGACAGCACGGCGGGACGGGGCCAGCGGAGCCGGCTAGGGCAGCACGACGAGACTAGGGCGGCGCAGCGGACTTGGACGGCGCGCGCTACGGTAGGCTAGGCCGGAAGCGTGGGTGGGTGGGAGGACCTAGTTCAACTGAACTAGAAACAATGCAGTAAAGGTGGGATATAGGGTTGGGTTGTACCCTCTAAGAACGCAACCCTGTCTAGCCTATAACTTCTACATACAATGCATATGTATAAGTTGACACAAATTGCCTGTCGTGAAATTGCGCGTGGGGAGTGTTCGGCATACTGTACAAGAAACCAATTTTGTGTATGTGTGTGTGGGTGTGAGGGTGTGTGGGAGTGGGTGTGTGCGTGTTGGGGGGAGGGAGGGAGGGGGGGGGTGGGGGGGGAAGAGGAATTGCAGGGGCGGAGGGGAATCCCGCCCTCACAAAGCTGCAAGGCACACAAATCGGGCCCCAAGGGCCAACAATTGCCCTCACACAGCCCTCAGCATATGTCGAGCCAGCGCCCTCACACAGCCTCAGGGGAAGGCAGCACACAAAACCTCAGAAATGTAGGCAGCACGCGCCCCTTCCACGGTATCGGTATTGCCAGATTCAGGGTATACCCCCTGGAGCAACGCTGGGGCATCAGGAGGGTACATTACACAGAAAACCCTGAAATTTCAGGGTTGGGTTTGAAAAAATTATGGACATTCAGGGCTGGTACCGGGAAAATCCCTGGAAAAACCCTGAATCAGGGTAAATGGCCTGAAAACTGGGGGCCTGTTGTGGAGGTTGTTTGTACATAGCACTGCAGACTACAGGGTACGCAAGATAACCGTTACCTATTTTTTGGCCTTCCCTTTCCCATCCACCACTGGTCTTCTAAAAAAATCCTCAATCCGTCGGTTCCCACTACCACTGGCATTCCCTTTCTTGCTCCCACTACCGCCACTAGCACCACCAGCAGCAGCCGGAGCAACCTGCTCCCCTGCCGTCTCCTCCGCTCTTCCCCGCTTGCCACGACCTGCTTTCCCCTGCCCGCTGTCCTCTGACCCTGCAACCTTAACAAACGCACCTCCACACATGCGGCCATGCCTGAACGCAAGTGTGTGTGTGCAGGGGGGGAGGGGAGGTGGGGTGGGGGGGGAGGCGGGACAAACGGGGGAAAATCACTTTCACCAAAGAGGTGGTACCAACAGAGGCCCTTGTGCCTATTCCTGTGGGGCTGGCTGGCTGGGGCTCAGATGGGTGCTTGTGGAAGGATGGGAGGGAAAAGAGAGAATGAATGGGGGAAGGGTGGATCGAGTGTTACCAGAGATGGGCAAGGAAATGGTAGAAAGAGAACAGACCAAAGAAGAGACGGGGGAATGGAAAGGGGGGGAGTGGGGAGGGTGGGGGGGAAGAAGACTCACAAGTGACCCACGAATGCACATAAACCTAACGCAACCACCTCTACCACCTCCCAAACTTCCTTGCATCTCACCGTCCATTGCACATAACCCTCAGCTCCTTCCTTCTGCTCACCCTGCCTCCCACCCTCCCTCCACACCTCGCTAACAGGCGCACAAGCAGCATGGACTATGAGTCAGCTCAAAACATGTCCCCACTTCCCCCCTCACAGGTCTCCTCTCCACCTCCTCCAATCCCCCAGCGGTGCTGCCTTACAGATGCCAGTTACACCGCGGGTGCCGACACGTCGTAATGCGCCTCTGCCTCTCCTTCTCTTTCTCCTCTGCCGTTATTCCCCCGAACTGGCCTCTCCCTCTCTCCCACTGCCCCCTCCCTTGACCTCTCTCCTCCTGCCCTCTCCCCCCTGCTCTCTTCCCCCCTGCCCTCTCCCCCCCTGCCCTCTCCCCCCTGCCCTCTCCCCCCTTGGTCTCTTCCCCCCTGCCCTCCCCCCTGTTCTCTCCCCCCCTCCCCCGTGTACGGCTGTCTGAGCGCCATGCAGTCCGCTACGGAGGGCGGGCGGTTCATGGCCCGCCGCACCTCCTCACCACACCTGCCGCACTGCCATGGCACGGGACAAGGACCATGGGAGAAGAGGAATGAAGATGAGTGAAGTCGAGTGAAGAAGACAATGGGGATGAGGGAAGTGGAGGGGAGTACGGAGGATGGTTGAGAGTTGGGGGTGGGAGAGGGAGGGAGTGAAGAGAGGGAGCGGGGGGGGGGAAGGAGTGCGACAGGGAGGAAAAGGAGTGTGAGAGGTAAGGCAAGAAGTGGAGCAGCAAGAATGAAGCATGGAAAGGCCATTCACCGCAAGAGGGACAGGCACATAGGCTTCACTCCGCATGGGAGGACAACAAACGGAAAGAGAGAAGAGAGGAAAAGAGTGTAACATCAGTGTCAAGCTTCCCAGGCCTGTCACCGCATTTCACACCCTCTCTTCCACATCCCAGCAATCAGCAGCCTGACGCACCACCCACCGCTCCCCCCATGCACCGCACCTGCCACACGTGCCGCCTGTGCACGTTCACTTCATCCTTAAACGAGTGGTAGATGGAGATCTGGTAGCCCTGGGGGGGCCGCTGAGATAGTGGGTAAAGAGGGGACAGAAGAGGAAGGAAAGCATTGGCGGACGACACACACATGAGGGGTTTTCTTTCGATGCAGATGTGAGACGAGGATGGGGGAGCGAGGCGGGTCGGGAAGCAGGGGAGAAGAAGGTTGCGCGGGTGTGGCGAAGAGGTGTGGCGAAGAGGTGTGGCGAAGAGGTGTGGCGAAGAGGTGTGGCGAAGAGGTGTGGCGAAGAGGTGTGGCGCAGAGGTGTGGCGAAGAGGTGTGGCGAAGAGGTGTGGCGAAGAGGTGTGGCGAAGAGGTGTGGCGAAGAGGTGTGGCGAAGAGGTGTGGCGAAGAGGTGTGACGAAGAGGTGTGGCGAAGAGGTGTGGCGAAGAGGTGTGACGAAGAGGTGTGGCGAAGAGGTGTGGCGAAGAGGTGTGGCGAAGAGGTGTGGCGAAGAGGTATGGCGAAGAGGTGTGGCGAAGAGGGGTGGCGAAGAGGTGTGGCGAAGAGGTGTGGCGAAGAGGTGTGGCGAAGAGGTGTGGCGAAGAGGTGTGGCGAAGAGGTGTGGCGAAGAGGTGTAGCGAAGAGGTGTGGCGAAGAGGTGTGGCGAAGAGGTGTGGCGAAGAGGTGTGGCGAAAAGGTGTGGCGAAGTGGTGTGGCGAAGAGGTGTGGCGAAGAGGTGTGGAGAAGAGGTGTGGCGAAGAGGTGTGGCGAAGAGGTGTGGCGAAAAGGTGTGGCGAAGTGGTGTGGCGAAGAGGTGTGGCGAAGAGGTGTGGAGAAGAGGTGGGGCAAAGAGGTGTGGCGAAGAGGTGTGGCGAAGAGGTGTGGCGAAGAGGTGTGGCGAAGAGGTGTGGCGAAGAGGTGTGGCGAAGAGGTGTGGCGAAGAGGTGTGGCGAAGAGGTGTGGCGAAGAGGTGTGGCGAAGAGGTGTGGCGAAGAGGTGAGGCGAAGAGGTGTGGCGAAGAGGTGTGGCGAAAAGGTGTGGCGAAGTGGTGTGGCGAAGAGGTGTGGAGAAGAGGTGTGGCGAAGAGACATCAACACGACCAGCAGCAAACACAAGCCCAGAGCAGGTCCGACCTTACAGCCACGCACCCACTCGCTCACAGACCGCTGTTCCCTCTAACCATGTGGTACCTGATGGTCGGGTGCCGCGCTGGTGTTGATGGCGCCCATGATGGACTGGAACATGGGCCCGTGGTCGCTGCCATGCGGCGCAGGGAGCGGGCGAGGGGGAGGGGGAGGGGGAGGGAGGAGGGAGAGGGAGAGGGGTAGGGAGAGGGGGAGGGAGAGGGGGAGGGGAGGGGGAGGGAGAGGGAGAGGGGTAGGGAGAGGGGGAGGGAGAGGGGGGAGGGGGAGGGAGAGGGAGAGGGAGAAGGGGAGGGAGAAGGGGAGGGAGAGGGAGAGGGGGAGGGAGAGGAGGAGGGAGAGGAGGAGGGAAAGGGAGAGGAGAGTGAGAGAGGGCACAAGCTACAAACGATTGAAACGTATGATATGGACTAAGGAGACGATGGGCGTGGTGCAACGATCAGCCACTGCATGACACCTCTCGACAACACCTCCCTGCCTGCGCACACCTCTCCCTTCCCATCCCACCCCACACCACCCCTTTCCACCCCAACCCCCACCCCTCTTGTGTCCCACTCTTGGGAGTGCAAGGGGCGGCAGAGGAAGATGAAGGCTTGGATCATTTCTACCAGCATGCAACTCTTGTCCCTCCCCTCCCCTCCCCTCCCCCCCCCTGTCGCACTCTCGGGAGTGGCGAGGGCGGCAGAGGAAGATGAAGGCGTGGATCATCTCGTGCAGCAGAGTGGCCTTGAGGTCCGCCACTGGGCGGTACTGCAGCAGCGGGCCCGACAGCCGGATGCGGCACAGCGCGCCGTCGAACATGCACACGCCCGCACAGCTGTGGGGGGGGGGGGTGGGGTGGGGAGCGAGGGGGCCGAGAAGGGAGGGAAGGAGAATGGTTGAGGAGAACGGATGGTGAGTAAGCAATGGGTCCGAGAGGCCACTCCCACCCGCACAGAGAACGGCCACACATGCACACCGCCACACAACAGTGGGGGAGAGGCAGGGGATAGGGCGGGCTGACTGACAGCCAATGGGAATGCGGGGGCATGGAGGGGCTGGCTGACAGCAGGGGGGCAGTACGGGTGAGGGAGAGGGGAGCGAAGAGAGGAGAAGAAGGAATTATCCGTTCAGATAAGGACATGGGGAGCAGAGGCAGGAGCGGAAGATTGGGTGGGCAAGAACCTGAGGAGCGGATCCAGGCGACGGCAGCTCAAGTGAATGCCAACTACTGCCGCTGCTGAATTACCATTGCGATTTGCACCTACTCATCAGACTGTAAACAATCTGCCCACTCCTCGCACCCCTCAATCCACTCATCCCAACCCAACCCAACCCAACAACCCCGCAACTTGCACTTTTGGCCCACCACGGATCCCTTCTGTTCCATTCCGTACCTACCAACCACCACCTCAGCATCCCCCTTACAGAGTCATTCGCTTGGAGCTCCACTCGACCAGGCAGGCCCCCAGCTTCCCCTGGAAGTAGAGCTCGTTATAGTGACAAAAGAGAGCCACTATATCGGGGCATGGGTCCAGCAGGTCAGGGTCAGGTGGCGGCGGAACTACAGCGAGTGGTACTGTAGCGGGGATGGACGGGATAGGGAAGGGCAGGGAGGAAGTGGGGGTGGGGGAGTGCGTGAGGGGGGGGAAGGTAACAATAGAGGGGGAATGTAGGTTGGTATAGCGCAAGAAGCAGCATGAAAGCTGCATTGGGCTGGGACATGTCAAATGGGTCGACCGGAGACAAGTCGCCAGAGAGAAATTGAGACGAGCACGTGGGGAGGTGTCTGTCAGACTGTCAGGTGGCAAGACGCGTAGTAAGAGAGTGAGAGGGCCTTGCATGCTGCGAGGGTGTCTGCAGACTACAGCCCGCCGGAAGCGGCTACACGTAGATAATCGTTCCCTTCATCTTTCAACCTCCTCCATCTCCTCTCTTGGCATACCCGTTTCCCCCCCTCGCTGCTCGCTGCTCGCTGCTCGCTACCCCATGCACTCCTCGTATAGTCACCCGCCCGCCTAATCCCGATGCCCTACAACCCGACCCCGCTGGCTGCTCGATACCCTACAGCCCACGCGCACACCACACTGTCCCTCCGCCTTACGCGACCAGCCCTCCTCCTCCCCCTCCGCGTCGTCGTCATCGATCGCTATCACCTCTCGCCGCACATCCACGTCATCTACCGCCCCATGTTCCGCATCCGCCCGCTTCCCCTTGCCCTCCGCCCACCGCGTCTGCGGGTTCCGCTCCCACGTGGGCTCCGCCTCTCCACTCCCTCCGCGCAGCTCCGCCACACTGGACCCTTCCGCCCCCGCCGCGCCTCTGCTGCTACCAGTGGGGTCGCTTCCGGCGGCAAAGCTGCGCCGATTCCTGCGCTCTTGCGCGGAGTTCTCCGCGCATCCCCTTTCCGCAGCGGTTCTCTGCGCTAGTCTGTTAGGGTCCTCGAGCGCAAGTCGGACCCTGGGATCCGAGTCAGCGAGCGAGAGGGCGATCGCGAGAGCGAGGTCGTCGTGCGAGAACCCGTCACCCGCCATGCCGTGCGACGAAGTGCGACTCCCGGCGAAGCTATACTATAACGGGCGATGGAACAAGCGACACCCTGGAATGGATTCGTCTGGCGGGGTGGCTTCTCGTGGATGGTCTGTACCGCAGGTGTGTCGGTGACGGCAGCGAGGAGAAGGGCGGGCTGGCGTGAGGACGACAACAGAAGGCAAGGCGGGAGCTTCGCTAAAGGACTCCGCAATAAGCACGTATCGTGAAAGCGACATAGCCCGGCTGATTGGATTTAATTCGTTTTTTAATTGGCTATTGAGGTGTATATCAAACTTTTTGTGAAATTTGCCTATGAGCTCAATCCCGTCATAGAACGAGGTGTTCAATAACGAAGACATCGTAACAGCTTCCATCAAGCAGCCACGCGTTCAGCCGTCCACATCCACGAGGTAGGGACATATCCAACCTCCATGCAGCTTACCACGCTGCGCAGCGCACCCCTCGTCGAAGATCTGCTGCTGCTATGCGAATCATGACACTCCTGTCAAGAAATCTTCGCGTGGATGTCGAGTCGAAGGTGTGGCAAGAAGCCGAAAGGACATGCCGCCATGTTCCTACAATCTTGGGATGGCATGCGGAGGGACGAGGGTGCCCTGGGCTGGAAGCAGTCTCCTTCGACGGCACTCTGGAAGCAGACAAGGACGAGGAGACGAGAATCCGCCAGCTTCGGCTCCCCCCGGAGTGCGTTTTTGAGAATTCTCACATCCCTAGTGCGCCACATTCCTGTCAAACCGTTGACTAAAGGCAGCAATTCTTCGTCGGCAACCGCCTGCTAGCCTCTGCTAGCCTGCAAGTAGTGCCTATACTACCAATTTTCGAGCCGCTTTTCTCTTTTTGGAGAAACCGGCTCCTTTCTGCGCGTTAATAATCCACCATGGCGGCCCCATATAGCGATGTCGCGACAGCGCCCGCCACCAAGACCCAGCTGACGCTCTACGCGCCTCCGGACGAGCGGTACGAGCGCGTGGTGAGCACGCGCGGCGCCGCGGCCGTGCACGTGCAGGCCATCGGCGACCCAGACGAGCAGGCCGAGGGGTCCATCGCGTGGCAGCGGGAGACGCACGGCAGCGAAGGGGACGCGGGAAGGGGAGCCGCAACCCGAAGCAGCGGCAGTAGTAGCAGCACCCCCAGCGGCGGCTGTGGCTGTTCTTATGCTGAGAAAGACAAGAGCAGCACAAGCAGCAGCGGCGTTGGCGTTGGCGGCAGCAGCGGGTTAAGGTTTGGTGAAGGAGTGAGGACAGGCGGGGAGAAGGAGGAGAAGGAGAGGGAGGAGCAGCGCAGTGCGGAGTACGAGGTGCGCACAGCGGAGCCGTCCCAGCTGTACCTGTACATGCCGCCCACGCAGCGCGCCAGCCACGTGGCAGAGGCCAACGAGAGCCGCCGCCAGCAGGGCGCGCAGAGGGGGGCGGGCGCATGGGGAGGGCAGACTGCCAGGCTGTGAGAGTGGGTAGTGATTCTGCCAAGCTGGCAAGCTGAAAGTTGGGGGAGAGATTTGAATGTTGAAACCGCCAAGCTGTGAGACTGGGTACTGTTGTTGATGCGGGGTGGCCGGGTTGCCAGTTTTTGAAGGCAATGTTCCAGGGCAGGCGAGCAGGGAGGGAGCAAGCAGGACAGGGCCGATTCTTGGGAGCACTGGAGTGGAGGGAGCTGGGTGCAGCAGGGAGCAGGGCGGGCAATAGTGTGGCGTTGGGGTGTACAGGCAGATGATTGGCAGGATGTGGGTGTGGGTGGGATGAGTGGCTACTGGCTGTCATGGTGTGAGGGTTGAGGAGCCTGGGGTCACAGCCTCACAGAGTGACAGGGTATGCATGGATGTGCTAGGGGACAGGGGGGTGCTGTTTGACGTTTAGGGGAGGGGGAAGGGGAAGGGTTCTACAACTGGACTGGCTGGAACCCTCCCACATGCGAGGGGGGTGTCTGTCTATGGAATTTCCATTTGTGCTTGACTGAATAGATCTAGCATCCATGTCGCTTTCAGTGAATTTTCTTGCAGTATGGCAAAAACCCTTCAGCATGTGTGTGGGTGGGCACATCATGTGGGTACGTTCTGAAACCTTTCAGCATGTTTGTACACACTACCTGTACCGCATTTTGAGTCTCATGGAAAGCGATTCCTTCCAGGTCAGCTTCTACGCCTGCGTGACAGCAGCACTACAGGAACTACCTACCACGCCATGCGAGAGGCTATGTCCCATGCAATGCATTGCCGGAACAATGCCACATCACAAGACATCACCCGACCTGCTAAGCAGATGCCTTGGGCCACACCTTCCCATGCCGTTCCATCTAGAGACATCAGGCATCCTGGGCAATGCGGTGGTGGAAGTGAGCGAAGAACCAGAGCAGGTCGTCAAAGCAGTGGCAGTCACTGGGCCGCCTCTCTACAGCCCCATCCCCTACTCCCACACCACACACTGCTGCTGCACTACCACTCGAGGCAGCACAAGCAGCGGCATGGCCATGGCCACTGCCGGATGAAGCCCCATTCACAGCCACAGTACACGGCGAAGCATCAGTATGCAGTGAGCTGCTGCTGCCCACCAAGCATGTGCTGGATTCAATGCTTGCACCGCTTGCTGTCAGTTCTGCACATCCAGCCATTGCATTGCCATTCGTGACCCTCTTGACAGTGCCTGCTGCTCCCCTCTCAACCCTTCCCCCAACCCCACCGTGCATTGCCCCCTTCGTAATGTCGCCTGCACCATCTCTCTCCCTGTCCTTCTCTCCTTCACCATCTGTTTCTCTCTGCCCCATGGTCCCCCCATGCCTCTCCGCAACGCTCTCCCCTCCCCGCCTCACCCCCATGTGCCCCCCCCCCTCCCATTCTTGTCCACTCTCCCTCCCCCTCCCTGCCCCCCCCTTCTCATCTCCCCATCCCATCAAACCCTCTACCATGCACCCCGTCCTCTCTTCCTCCCCCTCCCCCTCCCCCTTGGCCACGCTCCCCTCCCCTGCGCGTGCGTGCCAGCAGCGGCAGAGCCACATGAGCGCTTCCACGGTGCTAACAGCATCAGGTGCCACGCCACGCGTGTGGTAGCGCCAGAAGGCGGAGCGGATGCACCCCGGCAGACGGATGTGCGGGAGAGAGGACAGCTGGCGGAGCGAGAGCAGTGCTGGAGCACCCTTCCACTGTTGATGGTGGGAGGGGGAAGAGGTGGGGGAGGGGGAGAGAGACGAGGATGTGATGTGAGTGAGTGCAAGGGGGGGAGGGGTGGTGGGGGGGGGGGAAGTGGGGGGGTGTTTGAGTGGGGAGGTGAGTGTGGGGTGAGGCAGGGGAGCAGCAGGGAGATGGATGTGCATGGGGTGCATGGGGTGCATGGGGTGCATGGGGTGCATGGGGTGCATGGGGTGCATGGGGTGCATGGGGTGCATGGGGTGCATGGGGTGCATGGGGTGCATGGGGTGCATGGGGTGCATGGGGTGCATGGGGTGCATGGGGTGCATGGGGTGCATGGGGTGCATGGGGTGCATGGGGTGCATGGGGTGCATGGGGTGCATGGGGTGCATGGGGTGCATGGGGTGCATGGGGTGCATGGGGTGCATGGGTTGCATGGGGAAGACAGAAGGGGAAACGGAGGAGAGAGATAAGCAGGGAACAAGTGAAAAAGCTGGCAAATGCCATACCCAGTCCCTCGTGCCTCACCCACACACAAACTTACAGTGTTATGCACTCCCACACACACTCAACTAATCACCCTCCAACCCTGCCAGCCACACACATCCAGTTCTAAGAGAAAATCCCACCTCCCACCAATCCCGCCCCCTGTTCTCCCTACCACCCCTGCTCCAGATTCCCTCACCTCCTCTCCCTCTCTCCCCTCCCCCCACCTTGCTCTCCAGAAGCACCACTCGCTTCACTCGCCGCCGCTCCTCCGCCCCCATATCCCCCACCTCCCGCGCATCCCCACTCGGAAACAGCACCACCGTGTCCGCCGGATCGAACCTCGGCAGACCCCCCGCCTCTATGTCCGCCCACCGGTGCAGCGTCACGTGTGCGGGCGCCAGGACTGCGGCGTGCACGCCCGTGCTCATGCTGGGCCGCTCTGTGCGGTGGAAGACAATGTGCGCGTGGAAGGGGAGGGCGAGGCGGGGAGTGACGCTGGGTGGGGTGAAGGCCTGGAGAGGGCGGGGAGCGGGGACAGGGGACAGGGGACAGGGTTTTGAAAGGTATCAGGGGGGAGGTCTGCGGGTTGGGGTACGGACGGAGCGAGAGGCGGTGGTTTTGCTGCGGCGTGCACACGCGCGAGGGTGGGGGAGGGAGTTGAGAATTCGCACAGCAGCGTAGTACCACGCTTCATCAAACCATGCCCCTCCTATCGCTCCCTCCCACTCCCTCCTGCTCCCTCCCGCTCTCTCTCTCTCCCGCAACCCACGCCGCCCTACCCGGAGGCAGTTGAAGCAGAGGTAGTGCTGCGACTTGCCGCACCCCGGGCACTGCGTGCGCGACTCGAGGCGCTCCAGCGGCTCGACGGGGGAGAGATTTAAGTCCGCCGTTAGCGGCGGGAGCGTCCAGTCCGGAGCGCGCCACGACATGAGCAGCTTGCCGTCATCGCCGCGCTTGCGCGGCTGCCGCGGCTGGCGATGCGCCGAGTGCGGACCCGATATAAGGTCGCACGAGTCCAGCTCCGATAACGCGTCCAAAGGGCCTGATTCGTCCGGTAAAACAGCAGCAGCGCAAGTGGGCCCTGAATCACGGTCGGATGACTCGGGAAGGTGACTTATTTCGGCCTCATGAGCCGAATCGGTGGCAGTGGAAAGATGGCGTGATGTCGCATTATCTCGCGAATCCGAGGGAGCCGAGGCAGCTACTATGAACGAGGGTGCGGGAAGATCGGCGAAATCCGCGCTCGACGTGCAGGATTCGGACGCAGCGGCGCTCGCGGCGAGCCGATCGGCGTCCCGCGCCATGGTGAGAGGCGAGCAGCGGAGCAAACAGCGGGGGAGCAGCGGAGGGAGAGAGAATCAGCGAGCAGAGGGAGGCAGGAATCCATAGCCAACGTTGTTGACTGCAAGGGAGGAGCAGCTGGCATGGCAACAAGCCCTGATTTTATGCTCGTAGCACTGACCGGTGCAAGCACGACTGGGCTTGATGAATTCGACCAGCTTTGCGAAACAATAGGGTAACCCAGATGATGCGACGAGCCATTTTGGGGACTCAGGGACAGGCACGTCCGATGTTATGAATGGGACTGCCGAGTAGCGCGGAGGGCAATGGCGAAACTGTGAACGAGTGAATGACAATAAAATGAAAGACAATACAATATATAGAAAGCCTAGGGTGATCCTGGACGTAGGATCGGAAGGTTCGGGAAAAATGTCGAAGGGCCTCGATGTGTCGTAGCGAGGTCCGGAAAGGCCCAGGAGGCTCGAACTGATAGGTCTGGAACCCTGGCGATGGTTCAGGACTGTTCGAGTCGTACAGCCTGTAGCAAGCCTCAGTAAGGAATTACGCATTCCTTACACCTTCGGTTTCTTCTGCACGAAAAACGTTCCACGAATGGTCAGTAGAAGTAACCCCCGCCCGTCTCGGACCGTTTTCCCGTTCGTAACAGCCCAATATCGTCATCATTGTGGCTGGCACGATATTTCTCCCGACCTCCAGCGCAGTTCGAGCGAAAAATGGGTAAAATACCCAAATTAAGTTGATTGGACATCTTATAGTGGAAAAACACGAAAACACGATTTTGATTCGAAACACATACTTTCGTTACAGAGTCTAGCGCGACCCGCAATGCTTAAAGCGAGAGTTTATAATAGTGACCCCAATTTCTAGTTGGGCCCAACTAGAAACGACCCATAAGTGAATATGTTTTTAGAGGGGCGGGCAGTAGCCCGCGTTTTTTACCAAGCCGTAGGCCACGAAATCGAATTGCGCTTGCCACATTTCGCAATTGCGATAGATTTTACGACCACAGATTTGCGAAGTTAGCATTTCGACCAATCGCGGCCCAGCCTCGTTTTTTCCGGAGTAGTGAACCTCGGTCCAAGTTGGGCCCACTTGGTGCAGCTTATAGGCAGAGGGGGCTGGGCGACAAGTGGTGCGCTTCTTGCCATATTTCCTGAGCCACGTTTCCCACCGTACTCTCAGAACTGAATAAATAGTAAGAATAGGAGAGTACAAGGTAGTATAAGCTAGGGAGTTGTACCCTCTAAGGCACAAACCTGTATAGTCTACAGTAACATACTAAGATAAGTTTGACACAACCCCTAGACTATATAGGGGCAGTGCCTAATACGAGAACAAGCAGCTCAAGGCGCCACTACTAGTCCAACCTCTGAGGCAAGGGTCTAAAGACCAGTCAATAGGAGTACAGACAACACAAGAGCAAGGCCAGGGCGACACTACTAGTCCAACCACTAGGAGAAGCCACAAGGCCAGTATGGGTAATATATATGTATAATATCTGTACACAATCAAGTTCCTAGCAAGTGCGAGGCAACAGGAACAAGACCAAGTGTAAGCAGTGCCGTTGATGATCTTTAGGCGCAAGCGCCTTCATAAAGATATCAGCTGAGTTGGCACCGGAGGCCAAGTGTACTACACGAGCCTCGCGACGCTGCTGTAGTTCGCGCACGAGAAAGTACCGCAGCTGGATGTGCTTCGCTCTGCCCTCAAGTCGAGGCTCATGACACAGGAGGATCATGGCCCTGTTGTCAGCGTACAGGACCGGGGCAGAGCTAGGCCGCTCACCTAAGTCAGTAAGCAAGAAGGTCAGCCAGCAGAGCTCCTATGCCACCATGGCACCGGCGTAGATCTCAGCCTCAGAGCTGGACTGGGCAACTGACGAAGAGCGAGTAGCTCTCCACGAGACAGCACCAGAGCCAACACTAAAGCAGTAGCCCTGTGAGGACCTAAGGGTCTTGGCGTCGTCTGCCCAAGAAGCGTCTGTGTGCCCATTCAGGACCACTGGCCTGCGTCCTCCCAGCACTAACCCCAAGCCTGATGTACTCGCAAGATAACACAAAACCCTGTTAGCTGCAGACCAGTGCTGAGGTCTGTGTCTGCCTGTGGCCACAAAGCGAGCCAGGATGCTGAGAGGGTATGCAAGATGTGGACGAGTGCATGCCATCACGTACATGAGGAAACCCACCAGCTTTGCGTAAGGACCACTGGGCCCTGCTGACTCCTCAAGGACTGGAGCAAAGAGCCTGTGATCTACTGGAAGAGGTGTGGGCTGTGCGGAGGAGAACTAAAGACCGAACCTTTGAAGGACCTGGCGCACCAAGTGTGACTGGGTGAGATTGATGGTGCGCCCTACTCTGTCTCTAGAGATCTGCAGGCCCAGGTAGTGGCGCAACTCTTCTAGGTCAATGCAGGTGTGTCTCCTCAGCAGCTCTGCCTTCACAAAGGCCAGCACGTTCGTGTCTGCAGTGGCAAAGACCGTATCGTCTACGTAAACAAGGATATAGAACGGAGTCTGGCCAGAACGAACGAAGAGCGAGGGATCTGCGGAGGACGAGAAGAACTGCAGGTCTGCAAGGGTAGCACACAGCATGTCGTGCCACTCGCGGGGCGCCAGGCACAAGCCGTAGACTGGGCGCCGCAGCAGCCACTGACTCCAAGGAGGGAAGGTACCAGTGAAACCCTGAGGTCCGCGCAAGTCGACCTGCTCGTGTAGACTGCCCTGAAGAAATGCAGTGGAGACATCGAGGGAGTGTAACTCGTAGTCATGCTGTGCTGCTACGTGTAGCAGTGCCTGAAGAGTAGTCATCTTCGGGGTCGGGCCGAAAGTCTTAAAGAAGTCCACCCCCTCACGCTGACAAACCCTCTAGCCACGTAGCACGCCTTGAACACAGGCGGCTCTCCAGGAGGGCGCTTCACATTGAAGAGCCAGCGGCCATCGACTACGTTCACCCCAGGTGGGGGAACTGCGTCGACGTAGGTGCCGGTGGATCTCCAAGATGCCATCTCGTGCTCCATGGCAGCTATCCAATGAGAGGCCCAAGGTCCCGAGGTCGCCTCAGCGTAAGTGCGAGGGGTCGGGATGTCGAAAGCGTCTGGGTCACCCTCAGGGACTAACAGCATGGAACAGAGATCGGGAGCAGCCTCGGACAGGAAAGCAAGCTCGTACTGGCGGTCCTCTAGGACGTCACTGCCGAGGGCAGGAGCACCCCCGATAGACGGAGGACTGGCAGGGTCAGAGACCTGAGCGGTGGCGTAGTCAAGGCGGCGGGTAGAGGCAAAGTCAGCGACCGCCGTGACAAGAGCGTCAAGACACGAGACCGGAACAGACGTGCCAGTAACGAAAGGTAAGGACCCGAGGAACAAGAGGACGAGCAGCGCGAAGGTAGTCAGACAGAGGGGGAGGCGCAACAACAATGGAGGATGGAGGAGGCGACGGTAGGAGGGTAGGACGAGACGCGTGGGAACGAAGCAACATAAAGTGAGAGTGCGGGACAGGGGAGACGGGGCGAGCACGGGAGGGACGGCGAGACCAGACGTGAGACGGAGGAGTCGGGTCAGGAGACAAAGGAGGGGATACAGGAGGGGAACGAGGGGGAAGACGAGCCGGAGTCGAGTCCGAGGGAGGGAACACAGGGCCGTAGACAGGGAGAGGAGGAGACGAAATGCGAGGCACAGACGCAGGGTTAGGGGACGTAAGTCCGAGCAGGAGAAGGACTGACATCGGCGGTGACTGCTGCTGCGGCGGAACGGCACCGACTCCGGGACCGCAAGCTGCTCCACGGCAACCTCCGGAACACTCCACTCCAGCATCCCCAGAAGGAACACCCCCAGAGCCCGAACCCCCTCGAGCACCAGTACCACCCCCAGGCCCGCCGGGACAAGCCACGACAAGAACCCCAGGACGAGTACCCACCCCAACGCCAGCACCCCCAGAGTCAACAAACTACTGCGGCGACAGCTGCAACAGTGACGGTTGCAACGGCGGCGGCGGCGGCTGTGACCGTAGTGGCGATGACGGCTGCGGAGGCGGCGAAGGAGGGGACACCTGGGGAGGGGCAGGCGGCGAGGACAGCGCCGCAGGACCACCAGAGTCAGCAGAATCCTTGATCGGGACAACCGACGTGAGGGGGGTGACGTGGGACACACCAGACGGGGCAAGATGGGGAGGGGGAGGGGGAGGGGGAGGGGCCACCGGGGAAGGGGGAACCAGGAATAGGGGGGGAGGTAACCGGGGGACCATGGTGGGGGAAGCGATGGTAGAAGGAGACGAACTCGTCAAAGGTGACATCGTGAGAGTGAAAGAAACGGTGAGACGGGGGGTGGTAGAAGTGCCACTCAGACGAGTCGAGGGGGAAACTAAGGAAGACACTGGGGACGGTGCGGGCAGTGAGCTTGTCCGTGCCAGAGGCACGAACGTGAGCAAGGCTGCCCCAGACGTGGAACGCAGACGCGTCACCAGGAGACCCGGACCAAAGGAGGTCGGCCAAACCTGAGGCTGCTGGGAGTGCGGCCACAGGTTAAGCTGGTGAGCTGCGTAGCGAACAGCGAACGGCCACAGAAAATGGGGTGCACCGGCATGGATCATGGAGGTACGAGCCACCTCCATGACCAAACCGATGCGTCGCTCAGCGACCCCATTTTGCTGCAGGGAGTCCGGCAAGGTGAACGTCTGGGTGATGCCCTCCGCACGACAGAAACGACCTAGAACGCCAGAGGCAAACTCCCCGCCATGGTCGGAGTGCAGACGCAAGACAGGGAGACCGCAGCGGACACGCGCAGAGACAAGCCACGGGATGAGAGTGTCCAGCACGTCGGCCTTCCGCCCCAGGGGAAAGACAGTGGTGTAGCGCGCGTAGTCGTCGACAAGCACTAGGAAGTAGCACTCTCGCCACGGCCCATGGACGGGGGCGGGGCCCCAGACGTCCATGTGCAAAGTCTGTAGCGGTGCGGCGGTAGGGGGGAACGAGGAGGAGTGAGGGGCACAGCGGAGCCAGCTCTCGACACAAGGCGTGCACGGTGGTGCTGGAGAGGAGGAAAACTCGGGGAACGACCCTGGGAGACCTATGACGAGACCGTGCTGTGACATGTGACGCAGACGTGGGAGTGCAAGGTGACCTAAACGGTGGTGCCCACGAGTGTCGGGTGAGTGAGCGAGCGACAGGAGCAGGCAGCAGCAACCTGGGTAGATGCAGCCACCTGAGGGGTCGTCCCAACCGGGGGGGTCGCGGTGTCCAGGGTGAACAGTTCGGACACCGGGTCCCGGGGGAACGTGGTGAGGTGAACACCAGTGGCGGCCTCGGTACAGACAGCGTACCGCTCGTGACCAAAGAATGTAGAGGTGACGCCAAGGTCCTGGAGGCAGCCAACACCAACTAGGTTCCTGGAGAACGAGGGGATGTGCAGGCCTGTAAGAGAGCCCGAAGGAACCGCCGGACAGGGAAGGGTGGTGGAACTGCGGGCGACTACTGGGCCGGAGGAGGGGTCAGCAAGTGAAACTGCAGCAGGAGCAGGAAGCGGCGTCAGCGTAGTGGAGTCACGAAAGAAACACCGAGAAGCGCCAGAGTCCAAGGTGAAGGAGAGCGCGGCAGTGACATCCGGAATCGGTGGAGCGACGGAAGAACCAAGGCTAAACAAAGCAGGGGATCCTACGCCTGACGCAGCAGGGGAGGCACGACTAGACACGCCTACACTAGGCAACAAGAGGTAGTACAAAGCATTCACACTGGATTCATCAACATACATCACATGCACGGCAGCAAAAACCTCATCCATGTCCATGTCAAAGATCTGAACGCTACGGGGAAGAAAGCTGTGCCAGTCGGGGAGGTCGGGCGACGGGCCGAAGCGCTGACGAAACAGGTCGTCCAGGCGACGGAAACATCGGACGGAGGTGTGACCGGTCTTACCGCAAATGAAGCCACGACGAGGACCGGTCTGGTGCAGGTACTGACAGCGTCCGTCACCCGAACCGCCACCCGACAGCCCACCACGTGCACGACCACTACGTCCAGTGCCACCACTTGTGCCTGGCCACCCGAACGGGAGATCACCCACCCGCCTTTGTTGCTGCGGCTGCTGTGGCTGGTGCGAGGGCTGCTGCTGCTGCTGGTGCGTGTCCGGCTGCGACACCTGCGGCTGCTGAGGCGGCTGCTCGGCTGCACCTGTCAGGGTCCCCTCGTCACTGCTACCACTAGGCGACCCAACTCCACTAACACCTCCACCTGCACCGCCACCCCCACCGCCGCGCCCAGCCTTGGGGCGGCGGCCCTTCCCGGACCGGATCTGCGCTGCAGCTGCAGACTCAACCACAGCAGCGAAACCGTCGGAGAATGTGCACTGAGCGAGGGCATAGGCCTGAAAGATAGGGACCGGCACAGTACCGCTGGTCTGGGCGATAGAGTGCTGGCGGGTCTCTATGGCAGTCAGGGTGTCGACAAAGTCAGTGAGGGTGAGGTCACCGGGGTGGATGCTAAGGAAGCAGTCGCGGGCAGTAGCAAGACGGTCAGGGAGGCGGGTGGCAAGCAGGTAGAGGGCAGATCAGAGGGGTGGCTGAAAGGCTCTAAGCTGGTTCTCATTGCAGGCAGCGCGCCAGGTCACGTCTATCGTGCGGAGGTGAGCAGCGAGGTCAGCGACTGTAGGGATAGACGCAAGGTCAGGGAAGAGCATCGGTAGGATCAGGTGACCTACAGAGGCAGCAGGCGGGGTGGAATAGCGCTTGACCACGGCATCGAGAAATTCCTGCACAGTCGTGACTGACGTAAAGCGGGGGCGCTCAGACAGGGGGAGGGCATGACTGATCGCAAGCTGCGCGACGGCGTCACGCGACAGCCACACAGAGCGGGCAAGGGCAGGAGCTGCGGCGGACTCATGGTCAGCGGACGAGAGGTCAGCGGGCAGGGGGGCAGGGGGGTCAGGGCAGGGGAGCGACCGTTACGGTGGACCGCCAGGGAGTGGCCGTCCTGCCGCTGACCAGTGAGATGACGACGGAGGTCGACTAGCCACGTGTCAAACTCGAGCGGCTGACCCTCTGCGTCAAAGCGGAGCACGGAGTCCGCCATCAGGAGCGATGCAGCAGCGGTGCAGTGCTGTGCAGTGCGGTACGGAGCAGTGCTGTGCGGTGCAGAGCGGTGCTGTGTGATGCAGCACGGTGCTATGTGATGCAGAGCGGTGCTGAGCGGTGCAGTGTGATGCTGTGCGGTGCAGTGCGGTGCTGGAGACCGGCGGCGGGCCGGCTGACGAGGAACGGGCGCGGGGCTGACGAGGAGCGGGCGCAGGGCCAATCAAGAACGGGCGCGTGGGCCAGCGAGGAACGAATCGAGGGGCTGGCTAGGAACGGGCGCGTAGCCGAATAGGGCGGGCTCGAAGGCCGGCTAGGAAAGGGCGCGGAGGTCAGCGAGGAACGGGCGCTAGGGCGGCTACAAACGCGCGCGTTGGGCCAGCTGGAACGGGCGCGCGGGTCCAACGAGGAGCGGGCGCGAGGGGCCGGCCAGAGCAGGCACGAGGGCTGGTTGGAAGGGGCGTTAGGGGGCGAGGGGCCGGCTAGAATGGGCGCTAGGGGCCGGCTGGGACGGGTGCTCGGGCCGGCTAGGAACGGGCGCTAGGGGCCGGCTGGGACGGGCGCGTGGGCTGGCAAGAACGGGCGCTGGTGGGGCCGGCTGGGACGGGCGCGCGGGCCGGCTAGGAAGGGGCGCGAGCGGGGGCCGGACTGGGACGGAACGGCGCGCGAGG